>SZWC01006637.1:72655-85602 GCA_023375785.1 Penium margaritaceum
CCCCCCCCCCCCAGGTCGCGAGCCTATTCTATATTGTGCGTACGAGGACTTAAACCCAAGACCTACCACTCCAGAATATAACCCTATAAGCACTAAGCTAACTCACATGGTGCTCATATGATGTCCATATGACATTATAAGGGATCCTATGGGTAAAGGGCATAAAAAAAGGGGGTGTAAGATTCGAGGGTAGTTTTCAAAAGTATGAATGATAACAAAGTTAGTTTAATCGTAAAAACTTGACGCAGACAGAATTTCAAATTTTGCAGCTTTGAGCTTGTATAACCTCTAAACCGTTGCTCCGATTGGCCAACTGTAAGAAGGAAAG
This sequence comes from Penium margaritaceum, assembly GCA_023375785.1. Taxonomy (NCBI): domain Eukaryota; kingdom Viridiplantae; phylum Streptophyta; class Zygnematophyceae; order Desmidiales; family Peniaceae; genus Penium; species Penium margaritaceum. The sequence continues at coordinate 72,984 of SZWC01006637.1, forward strand.
TTGACTACTCACTGTGAAACTCTTTTTATTATATTCAGTGATACAAGCATACTTTGGTTGGTCATTGTGCATGGTGGCCACACCGTGCCACCACTTATCAAAGGTGTTTGTACTTGCTAGTCAATACCAAGTATTCCCAAACCATTGTTTCTCCCTCTACCCATTCTTGACTTGTATTACGAGTTGTGAACGTTGTGCACACACACTAGACTTCTTTGGTGAGAAGGAGTGATGTATGCCTACTTGGGTAGGTCATTGTGCACAGTAGCCACACCATGCCAGTACATACGAAAAATCTTTGTACTTGCTAGAAGATACAAAGTGTTTTGAAACCATGCTTTCCCCCTCTGACCATTTGTGACTCACGTTATGGGTTGTGAACATTGACCACCCATATTCACATTCTTTGGTCATGGTTAGTGACATATGCCCAGTTTGGTTTGTCGCTGTACGTGGTTACCACGCCGTCTCACTACGTATTGAAGGTCTTTGTGCTTTCTAGCTGATAGCTAGTGTTCCCAAACAATTGTTACCCCCCTCTGACTATTTGTAACTCGTGTTGTGAGTTGTCAACGCTGACGACGTGAAGTGAAATTCGTTGGTCATGGTCAGTGACATATGCATACTTTGGTTGGTCACTGTGCATGGTAGCCACGCTGTGCCACCACATACTGACAGTGTTTGTACTTGCCAGTCGATAACTAGTATTCACAAACCAGTATCTTCCACCCCGACCATTTGTGACTCATGTTATGAGTTGTCAATGTTTACCACGCTTAGTGACACTATTTGGTCATGATCAGTGACATATCCTACTTTGGTTGGTCATCGTGCATGGTATCCACACCATGCCACTAGTTGATACCTGGTGTTCCCAAACCATTGTCTGCCCCTCTGACCATTTGTGACTCGTATTATGAGTTGTCAACGCTGACCAGACACAGCGGACTTATTTGGTCAAAGGTAGTACATATGCCTACTTTGGTCGGTCATTGTGCATGGTAGCCACACCGTGCTTATATTGATTGAAGGTCGCTGTACTTGCTAGTTGAGAACTGATATTCACAGACCATTGTTTCTCCCTCTGACCGTTTGTGACTCATGTTATGGTTGGTGAATGTTGACCACCCATACTGAAATTCTTTCATCATGGTCGGTGACATATGCCTAGTTTGGTTGTTTGGTGTGCATATTAGCCACACCGTGCCACTTTGTATTGAATTTCTCTGTCCTTTCTAGTCAATACATAGGGTTCCCAAGCCACTGTATCTCCCTCTGACCAATTCTGACTCGTGTTATGAGTTGTCAATGTTGACCATACATAGTGGACTTCTTCAGTCATAGTCAGTGACGTGTGCATCCTTTGGTTGGTCACTGTGCATGCTAGCCACACCGTGCCACTACTTGTTGGAAATCTTTCTACTTGCTAGTTGATAACTAGTGTTCCCAACCCATGGTTTCCCCCACTGACCATTTGTGACTCGTGTTATGAGTTTTCAACGTTGACCACACACTGTGAATTCTGTTTGGTCATTGTTTGTGACATATGCCCACTTTGGTTTGTCACTGTACATGGGTACCACGCCGTGTCATTACTTATCAAAGGTCTTTCTGGTTTCTCGTTGACAGCTTGTGTTCCCAAGCCTTTGTTAGCCCCCTCTGACTACATGTGACTCGTGTTGCGAGTTGTAAATGTTGACCACATGAAGTGAAATTCTTTGTTCATGGTCAGTGACATATGCATACTTTGGTTGGTCACTGTGCATTGTAGCCACACTGTGCCACTACATATTGAAGGTACTTTTGCTTGCTAGTCGATAACTAGTATTCACAAACCATTATCTTCCACCCTGACCATGCGTGACTTTTGTTATGAGTTGTCAAAGCTTACCACACTTAGTGACATTATTTGGTCATGGTCAGTGACATATGCCTACTTTGGTTGGTCATCGTGCATGGTATCCACACCATGCCACAACGTATTGAAGCTCCCAAACCATTGTTTCCCCCTCTCACCATTTGTGACTCGTATCATGAGTTGTCAACGTTGACCACACACAGCGGATTTCTTTGGTCAAAGGCAGTACATATGCCTACTTTGGTCGGTCATTGTGCATGGTAGCCACACCGTGCTACTACTGAATGAAGGTCGTTGTACTTGCTAGTTGTGAACTGATATGCCCATAGCATTGTTTCATCCCTTGACCGTTTTCGACTCGTGTTATGGTTGGTCAACGTTGACCACACACAGCGGATTTCTTTGGTCAAAGGCAGTACATATGCCTACTTTGGTCGGTCATTGTGCATGGTAGCCACACCGTGCTACTACTGAATGAAGGTCGTTGTACTTGCTAGTTGTGAACTGATATGCCCATAGCATTGTTTCATCCCTTGACCGTTTTCGACTCGTGTTATGGTTGGTCAACGTTGACCACCCATATTGAAATTCTCTGGTCATGGTCAGTGACATATGCCGAGTTTGGTTGTTTGGTGTGCATATTGGCCACACCGTGCCACTATGCATTGAACTTATTTGTCCTCTATAGTCAATGTATAGGGTTCCCAAACCATTGTCTCTCCCTCTGACCATTTTTGACTCGTGTTATGAGTTGTCAATGTTGACCACACAAAGTGGACTTCTTTGGTCAAAGTCAGTGAAATATGCATCATTTGGTTGGTCACTCTGCATGCTAGCCACTCCGTGCCACTACTTGTTGAATGTATTTCTACTTCGTAGTTGAGAACTAGTATTCGCACCCCATAGTTTCCCCCCACTGACCATTTGTGATTCGTGTTATGAGCTTTCAACGTTGACCACACACTGTGAAATCCGTTTGGTCATGGTTAGTGATGTATGCCTACTTTGATTTGTCACTATACATGGTTACCACGCCTTGCCACTACGTATCGAAGGTCTTTGTGCTTTCTAGTTGATAGCTATTGTTCCCAAACCGTTGTTAGCCCCTCTGAATAACTGTGACTCTTGTTGTGAGTTGTCAACATTGACCACATGAAGTGAATTTCTTTGGTCATGGTTAGTGACATATGCATACTTTGGGTGGTCAGTGTGCATTGTAGCCACACTGTGCCACTACAAATTGAAGGTACTTGTACTTGCTAGTCGATAACTAGTATCTGGAAACCATTATCTCCCACTCTCACCATTTGTGACTCGTGTTATGAGCTGTCAAAGTTTACCACACATGGTGACATTGTTTGTTCATGGTTAGTGACATATGCACACCTTGGTTGGTCATCGTGCATGGTATCCATACCGTGCCACAATGTATTGAAGGTCATTGTGGTTGCTAGTTGATACCTGGTGTTCCCAAACAATTTATTCCCATTCTGACTATTTGTGACTCGTATTATGAGTTGTCAACGTTGACCATACACAACGGATTTCTTTGGTCAAAGGCAGTACATATGCCTACTTTTGTCGGTCATTGTGCATGGTAGCCACACCGTGCTACTACTGATTGAAGGTCGTTGTACTTGCTAGTTGAAAACTGATATTCCCGGACCATTGTTTCCCCCTCTGACCGTTTGTGACTCGTGTTATGGTTGGTGAATGTTGACCACCCATATTGAAATTCTTTGGTCATGGTCAGTGACATATGCCTAGTTTGGTTGTTTGCTGTGCACGGTAGCCATACCGTGCCACTACGTATTGAAGTTATTTGTCCTTTCTAGTCGGTACATAGGGTTCCCAAACCATTGTTTCCCCCTCTGACCGTTTGTGACTCGTGTTATGGTTGGTGAATGTTGACCACCCATATTGAAATTCTTTGGTCATGGTCAGTGACATATGCCTAGTTTGGTTGTTTGCTGTGCACGGTAGCCATACCGTGCCACTACGTATTGAAGTTATTTGTCCTTTCTAGTCGGTACATAGGGTTCCCAAACCATTGTTTCCCCCTCTGACCAGTACTCAGTCGTATTATGAGTTGTCAACGTTGACCACACACATCGGATTTCTTTGGTCAAAGGCAGTACATATGCCTATTTTGGTCCGTCATTGTGCATGGGAGTCACACTGTGCTACTACTGACCGAAGGTTGCTGTACTTGCTATTTGGTATCTAGTATTCCCAAACCATTGTTTCCCCCTCTGACAATTCGTGACCCATATTTGGGTTGTCAACGTTGACCACACATAGTAAAATTATTTGGTCATGGTAAGTGGCCCATGCATAATCCGGTTGGTCATTCTCTATGTTAGCCACACCGTTCAACTGCTTGTTGAAATTATTTGTACTTGCTAGTCAATAAATAGCAAATGGTTTCTCCCTTTGACACCAGGTCGGGTTTTGTTGATTTGTTACGCGTAGGTGCCTTCACTGGAATACTCCCTCCCACCCCCCTATAGGGAAGCTCCGTGGCGGACCTGGAGGACAGATTTGCAACCGCATTATGACACCCCCTTACCCCCCCTCCACGGCTTAGGCTCGAAGGTAGAGTTGAGGTATCACAACACTGCCGCCCCCCTCCCCCAGGTCGGGAGCCTATTCTATATTGTGCGTACAAGGACTCAAACCCAGGACCTACCGCTCCAGAGTCTAACTCTACAAGTACTAAGCCAACTCACATGGTGTTCATATGATGTCCAAATGACATAATAAGGGTTCCTATGGGTGAAGGGCATAAAGTAAGGGGGTGTAAGATCAGAGGGTGGTTTTCAAATTTATGAATGATAACAAACGTAGTTTAATCATAAAAATTTGACGCAGACGGAATTTCAAATTTTGCAACATCGAGCTTGAATAACCTCTCAACCATTGCTCGGATTGACCAGCCGTAAGAAGGAAAGTTGAGTACACATACTGAAACTCGTTTTTTTTTATTCAGTGACACCAGCATACTTTGATTGGTCATTGTACACGGTAGTCACACCGTGCCACCACTTATTGAAGGTCTTTGTACTTGCTAGTCGATACTGAGTATTCCCAAACCATTGTTTCTCCCTCTGCCTTTTTATACTTGTATTATGAGCTGTGAACGTTGACCACACACACCAAACTTCTTTGGTCATAAGCAGTGATGTATGCCTACTTTGATAGGTCATTGTGCATGGTAGCCACACCGTGCCAATCATACGAAAGTTCTTTGTACTTTCTAGGAAAAACATAGTGTTTTGAAACCATTTTCACCCCTCTGAAAATTTGTGACTCATGTTATGGGTTGTGAACGTTGACCACCCATATTGAAATTCTTTGGTCATGGTTAGTGACATATGCCTAGTTTGGTTTATCACTGTACGTGGTTTGCACGCCGTGTCACTACGTATTGAAGGTCCTTGTGCTTTCTAGTTGATAGCTAGTGTTCCCAAACCATTGTTACCCACCTCTGACTATCAATGACTCGTGTTCTGAGTTGTCAACGTTGACCATGTGAAGTGAAATTTGTTGGTCATGGTCAGTGACATATGCATACTTTGGTTGGTCACTGTGCATTGTAGCCACTCTGTGCCACTACATATTGGAGGTATTTGTACTTGCTAGTCGATAACTAGTATTCCCAAACCATTATCTTCCACCCTGACCATTTGTGACTTGTGTTATGAGTTGTCAATGTTTACCACACTTGGTGACAATGTTTGGTCATGGTCAGTGACATATGCCTACTTTGGTTGGTCATCGTGCATGGTATCCACACCGTGCCACAACTTATTGAAGGTCCTTGTGCTTGCTAGTTGATACATGGTGTTCCCAAACCATTGTCCCCCCCCCATCTGACCATTTGTGACTCGTATTGTGAGCTGTCAACGTTCACCACGCACAGCGGATTTCTGTGGTCAAAGGCAGTACGTATGCCTACGTTGGTCGGTCATTGTGCATGGTAGCCACACTGTGCTTATACTGATTGAAGGTTGCTGTACTTGCTAGTTGAGAACTGATATTCCCAGACCATTGTTTCCGCCTCTGACCGTTTGTGACTCGTGTTATGGTTGATGAACGTGGACCACCCATATTGAAATTCTTTGGTCATGGTCAGTGACATATGCCTAGTTTGGTTGTTTGGTGTGCATAGTAGCCACACCGTGCCACTGCGTATTGAAGTTATTTATCCTTTCTAGTCCATGCTTAGGTTTGTGAGACCATTTTCTCTCCCTCTGACCATTTGTGACTCGTGTTATGAGTTGTCAATCTTGACCACGCATACTGGATGTATTCGGTCATAGTCAGTGACGTATTCATCATTTGGTTGGTCACTGTGCACGCTAGCCAAACCGCGCCACTACTTGTTGAAGTTCTTCGTACTTGCTAGTTGACAACTAGTGTTTCCAACCCACTGTTTCCCCCTCCGACCATTTGTGACTCGTGCTACATGTTTTCAATATTGACCACACGCTGTGAAATTCGTTTGGTCATGGTTAGTGACATATGCCTACTTTGGTTTGTCACTGTACATGGTTACCACGCAGTGTTACTACATATTAATGGTATTTGTGCTTTCTAGTTAATAGCTAGTGTTCCCAAGCCATTGTTACCCCCCTTTGACTATCTGTGACACGTGTTGTGAGTTGTCAACGCTGACCACATGTAGTGAACTTCATTGGTCATGGTCAGTGACATATGCATACATCGGTTGGTCACTGTGCATGGTAGCCACGCTGTGCCACTACATATTCAAGGTTTTTGAACTTGCTAGTGGATAACTCGTATTCACAAACCAGTATCTTCCACCCTGACCATTTGTGACTCGTGTTATGAGTTGTCAAAGTTCACCACACTTTGTGACATTATTTGGTCTTGGTCAGTGACATATGCCTACTTTGGTTCGTCATCGTGCATGGTATGCACACCGTGCCACAACTTATTGAAGGTCCTTGTGCCTGCTAGTTGATACCTGGTGTTCCCAACCCATTGTATCCCCCTCTTACCATTTGTGACTCCTATTATGAGTTGTCAACGCTGACCATACACAACGGATTTCTTTGGTCAAGGGCAGTGCATCTACCTACTTTGGTCAGTGATTGTGCATGATAGCCACACCGTGCTTAAACCTAATGAAGGTCACTGTAATTGCTAGTTGACAACCAATATTCCCAGACCATTGTTTCCCCCTCTGACCGTTTGTGACACGTGTTATGGTTGGTGACCGTTGACCATCCATGTTGAAGTTCTCTGGTCATGGTCAATGACATATGCCTAGTTTGGTTGCTTGGTGTGCATAGTAGCCACACCGTGCCACTATGTATTGAAGTTCTTTGTCCTTTCTAGTCAATACATAGGGTTCCCAACCCATTGTCCCTTCCTCTGACCACTTGTGATTCGTGTTATGAGTTGTCAATGTTGGCCACACATAGTGGACTTCTTCGGTCATAGTCAGTGACGTGTGCATCCTTTTGTTGGTCACTGTGCACGCTAGTCATGCCGTGCCATTGCTTGTTGAAGGTCTTTGTACTTGCTAGTAGATACCTATTGTTTCTAATCCATTGTTTCCCCCTCTGACCATTTGTGACTCGTGTTATGCGTTTTCAACGTTTACCACACACTGTGAGATTCGTTTGGTCATGGTAGGTGACATGTGCCTACTTTGGTTTGTCACTGTACATGGTTACCACGTTGCATCACTACGTATTGAAGGTCTCCGTGCTTTCTAGTTGATAGATAGTGTTGCAACGTTGACTACATAAAGTGAAACTCTTTTTATGATATTCAGTGACACAAGCATACTTTGATTGGTCATTGTACATGGTAGCCACACCGTGCCACCACTTATCGAAGGTCTTTGTACTTGCTAGTCGATACTGAGTATTCCCAAACCATTGTTTCTCCCTCTACCTATTTTTGACTTATATTATGAGTTGTGAACGTTGACCACACACCGAACTTCTTTGGTCACAAGCAGTGATGTATGCCTACTTGGATAGTCCTTGTGCATGGTAGCCAAACCGTGCCAATCATACGAAAGTTCTTTGTAGTTGTAAGGAAATACATAGTGTTTTGAAACCAGTTTCACCCCTCTGATAATTTGTGACTCATGTTATGGGTTGTGAACGTTGACCACCCATATTGAAATGCTTTGGTCATGGTTAGTGACATATGCCTAGTTTGGTTTATCACTGTACGTGGTTTGCACGCCGTATCACTACGTATTGAAGGTCCTTGAGCTTTCTACTTGATAGCTAGTGTTCCCAAACCATTGTTACCCCCCTCTGACAATCAGTGACTCGTGTTGTGAGTTGTCAACGTTGACCATATGAAGTGAAATTTTTTGGTCATGGTCAGTGACATATGCCTACTTTGTTTGGTCACTGTGCATTGTAGCCACACCGTGCCACTACATATTGGAGGTGTTTGTACTTGCTAGTCGATAACTAGTATTCCCAAACCATTATCTTCCACCCTGACCATTTATGACTTGTGTTATGAGTTGTGAATGTTTACCACACTTAGTGACAATATTTGGTCATGGTCAGTGACATATGCCTACTTTGGTTGGTCATCGTGCATGGTATCCACACCGTGCTACAACTTATTGAAGGTCCTTGTGCTTGCTGATTGATACCTGGTGTTCCCAAACCATTGTCCCCCCCTCTAACCATTTGTGACTCCTATTATGAGTTGTCAACGTTGACCACACACAGTCAATTTATGTGGTCAAAGGCAGTACGTATGCTTACTTTGGTCGGTCGTTGTGCATGGTAGCCACACCGTGCTTATACACATTGATGGTCGCTGTACTTGCTAGTTGAGAACTGATATTCCCAGACCATTCTTGCCCCCTCTCACCGTTTGTGACTCGTCCTATGGATGATGAACGTTGACCACCCATATTGAAATGCTTTGGTCATGGTCAGTGACAAATGCCTAGTTTGGTTGTTTGGTGTGCATAGTAGCCACACCGTGCCACTAGGTATTGAAGTTATTCGTTCTTTCTAGTCCATGCATAGGTTTCCCATACCATTTTCTCTCCCTCTGACCATTTGTGACTCGTGTTATGAGTTTTCAACGTTGAACACACACTGTGAAATCCGTTTGGTCATTGTTAGTGACATATGCATACTTTGGTTTGTCCCTGTACATGGTTACCACGCCGTGTCACTACGTATTGAAGGTCTTTGTGCTTTCTAGTTGATAGCTAGTGTTCCCAACCCGTTGTTAACCCCTCTGAATATATGTGACTCGTGTTGTGAGTTGTCAGCATTGACTAGATGAAGTGAATTTCTTTGGTCATGGTAAGAGACATATGCATACTTTGGTTGGTCACTGTCCATTGTAGCCACACTGTGCCACTACATATTGAAGGTATTTGTACTTGCTAGTTGATAGCTAGTTTTTTGATACCATTATCATCCATTCTCACCATTTGTGACTCGTGTTATGAGCTCTCAGAGTTTACCACACTTAGTGACATTATTTGGTCATGGTCAGTGACATTTGCCTACTTTGGTTGGCCATTGTGCATGGTATCCACACCATGCCACAACGTATTGAAGCTCCTTGTGCTTGCTATTCAATACTTGGTGTTCCCAAACCATTGTTTCCCCCTCTAACCGTTTGTGACTTGTATTATGAGTTGTCAACGTTGACCATGCACAGCGGATTTCTTTGGTCAAAGGCTGTACATATGCCTACTTTGGTCGGTCATTGTGCATGGTAGGCACACCGTGCTACTACTGTCTGAAGGTCGTTGTACTTGCTAGTTGACAACTGATATTTCCATAGCATTGTTTCCTCCCCTGACCGTTTGTGACTTGTTTTATGGTTGGTGAACGTTGACCACCCATATTGAAATTCTCTGGTCATGGTCAGTGACATATGTCGAGTTTGGTTGTTTGGTGTGCATATTAGCCACACAGTGCCACTGCGTGTTGAAGTTCTTTGTCCTTTCTAGTTGATACATATGGTTCCTAAACCATTGTCCCTCCCTCTGACCATTTGTGACTCGTGTTATGAGTTGTCAATGTTGATCACACATAGTCGACTTCTTCGGTCATAGTCAGTGACGCATGCATCCTTTGGTTGGTCACTGTGCACGCTAGCCACACCGTGCGACTACTTGTTGAAACTCTTGCTACTTGCTAAATGATAACTAGTGTTCCCAACCCATGGTTTCCCCCACTGCCAATTTGTGACTCGTGTTATGAGTTTTCAATGTTGACCACGTACTATGAAATCCGTTTGGTCATGGTTAGTGACATATGCATACTTTGGGTTGTCCCTGTACATGGTTATCACGCCGTCTCACTAGGTATCGAAGGTCTTTGTGCTTTCTAGTTGATATCTAGTGTTCCCAACCCGTTGTTAGCCCCTCTGAATGTATGTGAATTGTGTTGTGAGTTGTCAACATTGACCACATGAAGTGGATATCTTTGGTCATGGTCAGTGACATATGCATACTTTTGTTGGTAACTGTCCATTGTAGCCACACTGTGCCACTACATATTGAAGGTATTTGTAGTTGCTAGTGGATAACTAGTATTTTGAAACCATTATATTCCACTCTCACCATTTGTGACTCGTGTTATGAGCTGTCAAAGTTTATCACACTTAGTGACATTATTTGGTCATGGTCAGTGACATTTGCCTACTTTGGTTGGTCATCGTGCATGGTATCCACACCGTGCCACATTGTATTGAAGCTCCTTGTGCTTGCTATTTGATACTTGGTGTTCCCAAACCATTGTTTCCCCCTCTGACCATTTGTGACTCGTATTATGAGTTGTCAACGTTGACCATGCACAGCGGGTTTCTTTGGTCAAAGGCAGTACATATGCCTACTTTGGTCAGCCATTGTGCATGGTAGCCACACCGTGCTACTACTGAGTGAAGGTAGTTATTCTTGCTAGTTGAGAACTGATATTCCCATAGCATGGTTTCCTCCCCTGACTATTTGTGACTCGTATTATGGTTGGTCAACATTAACCACCCATATTGAAATTCTCTGGTCATGGTGAGTGACATATGCCAAGTTTGGCTGTTTGGTTTGCATATTAGCCACACCGTGCCACTGCGTATTCAAGTTCTTTGTCATTTCTAGTTGATACATAGGGTTCCCAAATCATTGTATCTTCCTCTGACCATTTGTGCTTCGTGTTATGAGTTGTCAATGCTGATTACACATGATGGACTTCTTCGGTCATAGTCAGTGACGTATGCATCTTTTGGTTGGTCACTATGCACGCTAGCCACACCGTGCCACTACTTGTTGAAAATCTTTCTACTTGCTAGTTGAAAAGGAGTGTTCCCAACCCATGGTTTCCCCAACTGACCATTCGTGACTTGTGTTATGCATTTTCAACGTTGACCTCACACTGTGAAATCCATTTGGTCATGGTTAGTGACATATGCATACTTTGGTTTGTCCCTGTACATGGTTACCAAGCCGTGTCACTACGTATCGAAGGTCTTTGTGCTTTCTAGTTGATAGCTAGTGTTCCCAACCCGTTGTTAGCCCCTCTGAACATATGTGACTCGTGTTGTGAGTTGTCAACATTGACCACATGAAGTGGATTTCTTTGGTCATGGTCAGTGACATATGCATACTATGGTTGGTCACTGTCCATTGTAGCCACACTATGCCACTACATATTGAAGGTATTTGTTCTTGCTACTCGATCACTAGTATTTTAAAACAATTATCTTCCACTCTACCATTTGTGACTCGTGTTATGAGCTGTCAAAGATTACCACACATGGTGACATTCTTTGGTCATGGTCAGTGACAAATTCATACCTTGAATGGTCATCGTGCATGGTATCCACACCTTGCCACAACGTATTGAAGTTCATTGTGCTTGCTTTCTTTATATCTGGTGTTCCCGAACAATTGTGTCCCCATCTGACTATTTGTGACTCGTGTTATGAGTTGTCAACGCTGACCACACACAGGGGATTTCTTCGGTTAAAGGTAGTACATATGCCTACTTTGGTCGGTCATTTCGCATGGTAGCCACACCGTGCTACTACAAATTGAAGGGCGTTGTACTTACTAGTTGATAACTGATATTCCTAGACCATTGTTTCCCCCTCTAACCGTCTGTGACTCGTGAATGTTGACCATCCATATTGAAATTCTTTGGTCATGGTCTGTGACATATGCCTAGTTTGTTTGTTTGGTGTGCATAGTAGTGTTGGAATGATGCTCCTCACCATGGCAGGAGTGACTCCAAAAAGGAACACCAAAAAGACAAGCCTTAGTGGCTTAGTGGTTAATGGTGTCCACCTCTAGAGGCAGGGGCCCGGGTTCAAGTCCCACAAGATGAAATTCTGCCCTGCCTCAAGGGAGGTGGAAAATAGATGCCAGGAAGCTAGCTCAACCTCTAGAGTTCCTCTTTAAGTTTCTAGAAGGCCAGGTGAGGGTCCAGGAAGGTGGCACACCTTCTAGAAGGGGTGACTTGTCCTACAAGGCATCTAGAGGTGTCTTGGTCTTCTGGACACCTTCCCTCCTACTAGAAGCAAGCTGAGGAATCTAGGAAGGGGCAGAAGCTTCTAGAGGAGGGAAGGGATGCCTTCCTAGGTGGGAAAAGGACAGCCTACCAAGGAGCACTCTAGAAGCCATAGAATCTGCTAGGAAGCTCCAAATCTGGCATGCTTTGGTGTTCTGGAAAGCTTAGATCAGTGGCTATAAAATGCCACTGCTTGTGAGCCTTGATCAAGTGTTAATTCCCA
>SZWC01006637.1:92663-112769 GCA_023375785.1 Penium margaritaceum
CACGAGCCCATTATATATTGCGCATACGAGGATTCAAACCCAGGACCTACCGCTCCGGAATCTAACTCTATAAGCACTAAGCCAACTCACATGGTGTTCATATGATATCAAAGTGATGTTGTAAGGGTTCATATGGGTAAAGGGCATAGAATAAGGGGTGTAAGATTAGGGGGTAGTTTTCAGAAGTATGAATGACAACAAAGCTAGTTTAATCATGAAAATTTTAAGCAGATGGAATTTCAAATGTTGCAACTTTGAGCTTGAATAACCTCTCAACCATTGCTCTGATTGACCGGCCGTAAGAAGGAAAGTTGACTACACAAAGTGAAACCCTTTTTATGATATTCAGTGACACAAGCATACTTTGGTTGGTCATTGTGCACGGTAGCCACATCGTGCCACCACTTATCGAAGGACTTTGTACTTGCTAGTCAATACCGAGTATTCCCAGACCATTGTTTCGCCCTCTGCCCATTTTGGACTTGTATTATGAGTTGTGAAAGTTGACCACACATACCAAACTTCTTTGGTAATGAGCAGTGATGTATGCCTACTTGGATAGGTCATTGTGCACGGTTCCCACACCGTGCCTGTACTTACAAAAGATCTTTGTACTTGCTAGAAGATACATAGTGTTTTGAAACCATGTTTTCCCACTCTGACCATTTGTGACTCATGTTATGGATTGTGAACGTTGACCACCCATATTGAAATTCTTTGGTCATGGTTAGTGACATATGCCTGGTTTGGTTTGTCACTGTAAGTGGTTACCACGCCGTGTCACTACGTATTGAAGGTCATTGTGCTTTCTAGTTGATAGCTAGTGTTCCCAAGCCATTGTTACCCCCATCTGACTATCATTAACTCGTGTTGTGAGTTGTCAACGCTGACCACATGAAGTGAAATTTGTTGGAAATGGTCAGTGACATATGCATACTTTGGTTGGTCACTGTGCATGGTAGCCACGCTGTGCCACTACATATTGAAGGTATTTGTACTTGCTAGTCGATAACTAGTATTCAAAAACCATTATCTTCCACCATGATCAGTTGTGACTCGTTTTATGAGTTGTCAGAGTTTACCACACTTAGTGACATTATTTGGCCATTGTTAGTGACACATGCCTACTTTGGTTGGTCGTCGTGCATGGTATCCACACTGTGCCACAACTTATTGAAGGTCCTTTTTCTTACTAGTTGATACCTGGTGTTCCCAAACCATTGTCTCCCCCTCTGACCATTTGTAACTCCTATTATGAGTTGTCAACGCTGACCACACACTGCGGATTTCTTTGGTCAAGGGTAGTACATATTCCTACTTTGGTCGGTCATTGTGCATGGTAGCCACACCATGCTTATACTGATTGAAGGTCGCTGTACTTGCTAGTTGAGAACTCATATTAAAAGACCATTGTTTCCCCCTCTGACCGTTTGTGACTCGTGTTAGGGTTGGTGAATGTTGACCACCCATATTGAAATTCTTTCATCATGGCCGGTGATATATGCCTAGTTTGGTTGTTTGGTGTGCATAGTAGCCAAACCATGCCACTACGCATTGAAGTTATTTGTCCTTTCTAGTCGATACATAGGGTTCCCAAACCATTGTCTGTCCCTCTGACTATTTATGACTCGTGTTATGAGTTGTCAATGTTGACCATACATAGTGGACTTCCTCGGTCATAGTCAGTGACGTGTGCATCCTTTTGTTGGTCACTGGGCAAGCTAGCCACACCGTGCCACTACTTGTTGAAAATCTATCTACTTGCTAGTTGATAACTAGTGTTCCAAATCCATGGTTTCCCCCACTGACCATTTGTGACTCGTGTTATGAGTTTTCAACATTGACCACACACTGTGAAATCCGTTTGGTCATGGTTTGTGACATATGCCTACTTTGGTTTGTCACTGTACATGGCTACCACGCCGTGTCATTACGAATCAAAGGTCTTTGTGCTTTCTTGTTGACAGCTAGTGTTCCCAATCCATTGTTAGTCCCCGGTGATTATCTGTGACTCGTGTTGTGAGTTCTAAATGTTGACCACATGAAGTGAAATTGTTTGTTCATGGTCAGTGAAATATGCATACGTTGGTTGGTCACTGTGCATAGTAGCCACACTGTGTCACTACATCTTGAAGGTATTTGTACTTGCTAGTCAATAACTAGTATTCACAAACCATTATCTTCCACCCTGGCCATTTGTGACTCGTGTTATGAGTTGTCAAAGTTTACCACACTTAGTGGCATTATTTAGTCATGGTCAGTGACATTTGCTTACTATGGTTGGTCATCGTGCATGGTATTTACACCGTGCCACAATGTATTGAAGCTCCTTGTGCTTGCTCTTCAATACTTGGTGTTCCCAAACCATTGTTTCCCACTCGGCCATTGGTGACTCGTATTATGAGTTGTCAACGTTGAGCACACACGTTGGATTTATTTGGTCAAAGGCAGCACATATGCCTACTTTGGTCAGTCATTGTGCATGGTAGCCACACCTTGCTACTACTGACTGAAGGTCGTTGTACTTGCTATTTGAGAACTGATATTCCCATAGCATTGTTTCCTCCCCTGAACCTTTGTTACTCGTGTTATGGTTGGTCAACGTTGATAACCCATATCGAAATTCTCTGGTCATGGTCAGTGACATATGCCGAGTTTGGTTGTTTGGTGTGCATATTAGCCACACCATGCCACTGCGTATTGAAGTTCTTTGCCCTTTCTAAATGATACATAGTTTTCCCAAACCAATGTCTCTCCCTCTGACAATCTGTGACTCGTGTTATGAGTTGTCAATGTTGACCACACATAGTGGAATTCATTGGTCATAGTTCGTGACGTATGCATCTTTGGTTGGTCAATGTGCACGCTAGCCAAACCGTGCCACTTCTTGTTAAAAATATTTCTACTTGCTAGTTGATAACCTTTGTTCCCAACCCATGGTTTTCCTCACTGACCATTTGTGACTGGTGTTATGAGTTTTCAATGTTGACCACACACTGTGAAATCCGTTTGGTCATGGTTAGTGACATATGCCTACTTTGGTTTGCCCTGTACATGGTTACCACGCCGTATCACTACGTATCAAAGGTGTTTGTGCTTTCTAGTTGATAGCTAGTGTTCTCAACCCGTTGTTAGCCCCTTTGAATATTTGTGACTCGTGTTGTGAGTTGTCAACATTGACCACATGAAGTGAATTTCTTTGGTCATGGTCAGTGACATATACATACTTTGGTTGGTCACTGTCCAATGTAGTCACACTGTGCCACTACATATTGATGGTACTTGTACTTGCTAGTCAATAACTAGTATTTTGAAGCCTTTATCTTCCATTCTCACCATTTTTGACTCGTGTTATGAGCTGTCAAAGTTTACAACACATGGTGACATTCTTTCGTCATGGTCATTGACATATGCATACCTTGGTTGGTCATCGTGCATGGTATTCACACCGTGCCACAAAGTATTGAAGGTCATTGTGCTTGCTAGATGATACCTGTTGTTCCCAAACCACTGTCTCCCCCTTTGACCATTTGTGACTCCTATTATGAGTTGTCAACGCTGCCCACACACAGCGGATCTCTTTGGCCAAAGGCAGTACATATGCCTACTTTGGTTGGTCATTGTGCATGGTAGCCACACCGTGCTTATACTGATTGAAGGTCACTGTACTTGCTGGTTGAGAGATGATATTCGCAGACCATTGTTTCCCCCTCTGACCGTTTGTGACATGTGTTATGGTTGGTCAACGTTGACCACCCATATTGAAATTCTCTGGTCATGGTCAATGACATATGCCTAGTTTGGTTGTTTGGTGTACATAGTAGCCACACCGTGCCACTACGCATTGAAGTTCTTTGTCCTTTCTAGTCGATAGATAGGATTACCAAATCATTGTCTCTCCGTCTGACCATTTGTGACTCGTGTTATGAGTTGTCAGTGTCGACTACACATAATGGACTTCTTTGGTCATAGTCAGTGACGTATGCTTCCTTTGGTTGGTCACTGTGCATGCTAGCCATACTGTGCCACTGCTTGTTGGAGGTCTTTGTACCTGCTAACTGATAAGTAGTGTTCCGAATCCATTGCTTCCCCCATTGACCAGTTGTGACTCGTAATATGCGTTTTCAACGTTGACCACACACTGTGAAATTCTTTTGGTCATTGTTAGTGACATATGCCTACTTTGGTTTGTCACTGTAAATGGTTACCACGCCGTGTCACAACGTCTTGAAGGTCTCTATGCTTTCTAGTTGATAGCTAGTGTTCCCAAACCATTGTTAAGCCCTCTTAGTATGTGTGACTCGTGTTGTGAGCTGTAAACATTGACCACATGAAGTGAAATTCTTTGGTCATGGTAAGTGACATGTGCATACTTTGGTTGGTCACTGTGCATTGTAGCCACACTGTACCACTGCATATTGAAGGCATTTGTACTTGCTAGTCGATAACTAGTATTTAGAAACCATTATCTTCCACTCTGACCATTTGTGACTCGTGTTATGAGTTGTCAAAGTTTACCACACATGGTTACATTCTTTGGTTATGGTCAGTGACATATGGTTGATCATCGTGCATGGTATTCATACCTTGCCAGAACATACTGAGTGTCATTGTGCTTGCTAGTTGATATCTAGTGTTCCCTAACAATTGTTTTCCCCTCTGACTATTTGTTACTCGTATTATGAGTTGTCAACGTTGGTCATGGTCAGTGACATATGCCTGCTTTGGCTGGTCATCGTGCATGGTATCCACACCGAGCCACAACTTGTTGAAGGTCCTTGTGCTTGCTAGTTGATACCTGATGTTCTCAGACCACTGTCTCGCCCTCTGACCATTTGTGACTCCTATTATGAATTTTCAACGCTGACCACACACAGCGGATTTCTTTGGTCAAAGGCAGTACATATACCTACTTTGGTCGGTCATTGTGCATGGTAGCCACACCGTGCTTATGCTGATTGAAAGTCACTGTACGCGCTGGTCGAGCATTGATAATCCCAGACCATTGTTTCCCTCTCTGACCGTTTGTGACACGTGTTATGGTTGGTCAACGTTGACCACCCATATTGAAATTCTCTGGTCATGGTCAGTGACATATGCCCGGTTTGGTTGTTTGGTGTGCATTGTAGCCACACTGTGCAACTACGTATTGAAGTTCTTTGTCCTTTCTAGTCGATACATAGGGTTCCCAAACCATTGTATCTCCCTCTGCCCATTTGTGACTCGTGTTATGAGTTGTCAGTCTTGACCACACATAGTAGACTTCTCCGGTCATAGTCAGTGACGTATGCATCCTTTGGTTGGTCACTGTGAACGCTAGCCACACCGTGCCATTGCTTGTTGGAGGTCTTTGCACCTGCTAGTTGATAACTAGTGTTCCCAACCCATTGTTTCCCTCTCTGACCATTTGTGACTCGTGTTATGTGTTTTCAACGTTGACCACACACACTGTGAAATTCTTGTTGGTCATGGTGAGTGACATATGCCTACTTTGGTTTGTCACTGTACATGGTTACCATGCCGTGTCATTACGTATCGAAGGTCTCTGTGCTTTCTAGTTAATTGCTAGTGTTCCCAAACCATCCGTACCCCCTCTGAATATCTGTGACTCGTGTTGTGAGTTGTCAATATTGACCACATTAAGTGAAACTCTTTGGTCATGGTCAGTGATATATGCATATATTGGTTGGTCACTGTGCATTGTAGCCCCGCTGTGCCACTGCAAATTCAAGATATTTGTACTTGCTAGTCGATAACTAGTGTTTAGAAACCATTATCTTCCACTCTGACCATTTGTGACTCGTGCTATGAGTTGTCAAAGTTTACCACACATGGTGACGTTCTTTGGTCATGGTCAGTGACATGTGGTTGGTCATTGTGCATGGTATCCATACCGTGCCACAACGTACTGAAGGTCATTGTGCTTGCTAGTTGATACCTGGTGTTCCCAAACGATTGTTTTCCCCTCTGACTGTCTGTGACTCGTATTATGAGTTGTGAACGTTGACCATACACGACGGATTTCTTTGCTCAAAGGCAGTACATATGCCTACCCTGGTCGGTCATTGTGCATGGTAGCCACACCGTGCTACTACTGATTGAAGGTTGTTGTACTTGCTAGTTGAGAACTGATATTCCCGGACAATTGTTTCCCCCTCTGACCATTTGTGACTCGTGTTATAGTTGGTGTGGCTACTATGCACACCAAACAACCAAACTAGGCATATGTCACTGACCATGACCAAAGAATTTCAATATGGGTGGTCAACGTCGACCAACCATAACACGTGTCACAAACGGCCAGAGGGGTAAACAATGGTCTGGGAATATCACTTCTCAACCAACAAGTATAGTGACCTTCAATCAGTATAAGCACGGTGTGGCTACCATGCACAATGACCAACCAGAGTAGGCGTATGTACTGCCTTTGACCAAAGAAACCCACTGTGTGTGGTCACCGTTGACAACTCATAATAGGAGTCACAAATGGTCATAGGGGGAGACAGTAGTCTGGGAACACCATGTAACAACTTGCAAGCTCAATGACTTTCAATACGTTGCTGCACGGTGTGCATACCATGCACGATGACCAACCAAGGTATGCATATGTCACTGACCATGACCAAAGAATGTCACCATGTGTGGTAAACGTTGACAGCTCATAACACGAGTCACAAATGGTGAGAGTGGAAGATAATGGTTGCAAAAAACTAGTTATTGACTAGTAAGTACAAATACCTTCAATATGTAGTAGCACAGTGTGGCTACAATGGACAGTGACCAACCAAAGTATGTATATGTCACTGACCATGACCAAAGAAATTCACTTCACGTGGTCAATGTTGACAACTCACAACACGAGTCACAGATATGCAGAGGGACTAACAACGGATTGCAAACACTAGCTATCAACTAGAAAGCACAAAGACCTTCGATACGTAGTGACACGACGTGGTAACCATGTACAGGGACAAACCAAAGTAGGCATATGTCACTAACCATTACCAAACGGATTTCAGAGTGTGTGGTCAATGTTGATAACTCATAAAAAAAAGTCACAAATGGTCAGTGGGGGAAACCATGGGTTTGGAACACTAGTTATCAACTAGCAGGTAGAAATATTTTCATCAAGTAGTGGCACGGTGTGGCTAGCGTGCACAGTGTGCAACCAAAGGATGCATGCGTCACTGAATATGACCGAAGAAGTCCACTATGTGTGGTCAACATTGATAACTCATAACACGAGTCACAAATGGTAAGAGGGAGATACAATGGTTTGAGAACCCTATGTATGGACTAGAAAGGGCAAAGAACTTCAATACGCAGTGTGTGGCTAACATGCACACCAAACAACCAATCTCGGCATATGTCACTGACCGTGACCAGAGAATTTCGATATGGGTGGTCAACGTTGACCAACCATAACACGAGTCACAAACGGTCAAGGGAGGAAACAATGCTGTGGGAATATCAATTCTCAACTAGCAAGTACAACGACCTTCAATATGTAGTGGCACAGTGTGGCTACAATGCACAGTGACCAACCAAAGTATGCATATGTCACTGACCATGAACAAAGAATTTCACTTCATGTTGTCAACATTTACAACTCACAACACGAGTCACAAATAGTCAGAGGGGGCTAACAATGGTTTGGGAACACTAGCTGTCAATAAGAAAGCACAAAGACCTTCGATACGTAATGACACGGCGTGGTAACCATGTACAGTGACAACCCAAAGTAGGCATATGTCACAAACCATGACCAAACGGATTTCGCAGTGTGTGGTCAACGTTGAAAACTCATAGCACGAGTCACAAATGGTCAGTCGGAGAAACCATTGGTTGGGAGCACTAGTTATCAACTAGCAAGTAGAAAGATTTTCAACAAGTAGTGGCACGGTGTGGCTAGCGTGCACAGTTACCAACCAGAGGATGCACACGTCACTGACTATGACTGAAGAAGTCTACTATGTATGGTCAACATTGACAACTCATAACACGAGTCACAAATGGTCAGAGGGAGAGACAATGGTTTTGGAACCCTATGTATCGACTAGAAAGGTCAAAGAACTTGAATGCGTACTGGCACGGTGTGGCTACTATGCACACCAAACAACCAAACCAGGCATATGTTCCCGGCCATGATGAAAGAATTTCCATATGGGTGGCGAACATTCACCAACCATAACACGAGTCACAACTGGTCAGAGGGGGAAACAATGGTCTGTGAATATCAGTTCTCAACTAGCAAGTACACTGACCTTCAATCAGTATAAGCACGGTGTGGCTATCATGCACAATGACCGACCAAAGTAGGAATATAAACTACCTTTGACCAAAGAAATCCGCTGTGTGTGGTCAGCGTTGACATTTCATAATAGGAGTCACACATGGTCAAAGGGGGGGACGGTGGTTTGGGAACACCAGGTATCAACTAGCAAGCACAAGGACCTTCAATACGTTTTGGCACGGTGTGAATACCATGCACGTTGACCAGGCAAAGTAGGCATATGTCACTGACCATGACCAAATAATGTCACTAATCATGGGAAACTTTGACAATTCATAACACGAGTCACAAGTGGTCAGGGTGGAAGAAAACGGTTTGTGAATACTAGTTATCCACTACCAAGTACAAATACCTTCAATATGAAGTGGCACAGCGTGGCTACCATGCATAGTGACTAACCAAAGAAAGTTTGCATATGTCACTGACCATGACCAACGAATTTCACTTAATGTGGTCAGCGTTGACAACTCACAACAGGAGTCACAGATAGTCAAAGGGGGGTAACAATGGTTTGGGAACACTAGCTTTTAACTAGAAAGCACAAATACCTTTAATATGTAGTGACACGGCGTGGTAACCATGTACAGTGACAAACCAAAGTAGGCATATGTCACTAACCATGACCAAACAAATTTCACAATGTGTGGTCAATATTGAAAACTCATAACACATGTCACAAATGGTCAGAGGGAGAAACAAAAGGTGTGGAACACTAGTTATCAACTAGCAAGTATGAAGAACTTCAACAAGTAGTGGCACGGTTTGGCTAGCGTGCACAGTGACCAACCAAAGGATGAATACGTCACTAACTATGACCAAGGAAATCCAGTATGCGTGGTCAACATTGACAACTCATAACACGAGTCACAAACGGTTAGAGGGAGAGACAATGGTTTGGGAACCCTATGCATGAACTAGAAAGGAAAAACAAAATGAATACGTAGTGGCACGGTGTGGCTTCTATGCACACCAAACAAACAAACTAGGCATATATCACTGACCATGACCAAAGAATTTCAATATGGGTGGTCAACGTTCATCAACGATAACACGAGTCACAAATGGTCAAAGGGGGGAACAATGGTCCGGGAATATCAGTTCTCAACTAGAAAGTACAACGCCCTTCAATCAGTAGTAGCACAGTGTGGCTACCATGCACAATGACCGACCAAAGTAGGCATGTGTACTGCCTTTGACCAATGAAATCCCATGTGTGTGGTCAACGTTGACAACTCATAATACGAGTCACAAATAGCCAGAAGGGCCACAATTGTTTTGGAACACCAGGTATCAACTAGCAAGCACAATGACCTTCAATACGTCGTGGCACAGTGTGGATACCATGCACGATGACCAACCAAGGTATGCATATGTCACTGACCATGACCAAAGAATGTCACCATGTGTGGTAAACTTTGAGAGCTCATGAAACGAGTCACAAATGGTGAGGGTGGAAGATAATGGTTTCAAAATACTAGTTATCGACTAGCAAGTACAAATACCTTCAATATGTAGTGGCACAGTGTGGCTACAATGGACAGTGACCAACCAAAGTATGCATATGTCACTGACCATGACGAAAAAAATTTACTTCATTTGGTCAATGTTGACAGCTCAAAACACGAGTCACATACATTCAGAGGGGCTAACAACGGGATGGGAACACTAGCTATCAACTATGGGAATATCAGTTCTCAACTAGCAAGTACAACGACCTTCAGTCAGTAGTAGCACGGTGTGGCTACCATGTACAATGACCGACCAAAGTAGGCATATGTTCTGCCTTTGACCAAATAAATTTGCTATGTGTGGTCAACGTTGACAACTCATAATACGACTCACAAATGGTCAGAGGGGGAAACAATGGTTTGGGAACACCAAGTATCGAATAGCAAGCACAAGGAGCTTCAATACGTTGTGACACGGTGTGGATACCATGCACGATGACCAACCAAAGTAGGCAAATGTCACTCACCATGACCAAATAATGTCACTAAGTGTGGTAAACTTTGACAACGCATAACACGAGTCACAAATAATCAGGGTGGAAGATAATGGTTTGTGAATACTAGTTATTGACTAGCAAGAACAAATACCTTCGATGCGTAGTGGCACAGTGTGGCTACAATGCACAGTGACCAACCAAAGTATGCATATGTCACTGACCATGAACAAACAATTTCACTTCATGTGGTCAATATTTACAACTCACAACACGAGTCATAGATAGTCAGCGGGGGCAAACACTGGGTTGGGAACACTAGCTGTCAACAAGGAAGCACAAAGACCTTCGATACGTAATGACACGGCGTGGTAACCATGTACAGTGACAAACCAAAGTATGCATATCTCACAAACCATGACCCAGCAGATTTTATAGTGTGTGGTCAACGTTGAAAACTCATAACACGAGTCACAAATGGTCAGTGGGGGAAACCATGGACTGGGAAACCTAGTTATCAACTAGCAAGTAGAAAGATTGATATAAGTAGTGGCACGGTGTGGCTAGCGTGCACAGTGACCAACCAAAGGATGCACACGTCACTGACTATGACCAAAGAATTCCACTATGTATGGTCAACATTGACAACTCATAACACGAGTCACAAATGGTCAGAGGGAGAGAATGGTTTGGGAACACTATGTATCGACTAGTGAGGACAAAGAACTTCTATGCATAGTGGCACGGTGTGGCTACTATGCACACCAAACAACCAAACTAGGCATATGTCACCGGCCATGATGAAAGAATTTCAATATGGGTGGTCAACATTCACCAACCATAACACGAGTCACAAACGGTCAAAGGGGGAAACAATGGTCTGTGAATATCAGTTCTCAACTAGCAAGTTCAGTGATCTTTAATCAGTATAAGCACGGTGTGGCTACCATGCACAATAACCGACCAAAGTAGGAAGATGTACTACCTTGACCAAAGAAATCTGCTGTGTGGTGTTAGCGTTGACAACTCATAATAGGAGTAACAAATGGACCGAGGGAGAGACAATGGTTTGGGAACACCAGGTATCAACTAGCAAGCACAAGCACCTTCAATAGGTTGTGGCACGTTGTGGATACCATGCAGGATGACCAACCAAAGTAGGCATGTGTCACTGACCATGACCAAATAATGTTACTAAGTGTGGTAAACTCTGACAACTCATAACACAAGTCACAAATGGTCAGGGTGAAAGATAATGGTTTGTGAATACTAGTTATCGACTAGCAAGTACAAGTACCGTCAATATGTAGTGGAACAGCGTGGCTACCATGCATTGTGTTCAACCAAAGTATGCATATGTCACTGACCATGACCAACAAACTTCACTTCATGTGGTTAGCGTTGACAACTCACAACACAATTCACTGGTAGTGAGAGGGGGGTGACAATGGTTCGGGAACACTAGCTATCAACTAGAAAGCACAAAGACCTTCAATACGTAGTGACACGGCGTGGTTACCACGTAGAGTGACAAACCAAGCTAGGCATATGTCACTAACCATGACCAAAGAATTTTAACATGGGTGGTCAACGTTGAAAACTCATCACACGAGTCACCAATGGTCAAAGGGAGAAACAATGGGCTGGGAACATTAGTTGTCAACTAGCAAGTATGAAGAACTTCAACAAGTAGTGGCACGGTGTGGCTAGCGTGCACAGTGACCAACCAAAGGATGAATACGTCACTGACTATTACGGAAGAAGTCCACAATGTGTGGTCAGCATTGACAACTCATAACACGAGTCACGAAGAATAAGAGGGAGAGACAATAGGTTGGGAACCCTATGCATGGACTAGAAAGGGCAAATAACTTCAATACGCAGTGGCACGGTGTGGCTACTATGCACACCAAACAACCAAACTAGGCACATGACACTGACCATGACCAAAGAATGTCAATATGGGTGGTCAACGTTCACCAACCATAACACGAGTCACAAACCGTCAGAGGGGAAAACAATGGTCTGGGAATATCAGTTATCAACTAGCATGCACAATGACCGACCAGAGTAGGCATATGTGCTGCCTTTGACCAAAGATATCCGCTGTGTATGGTCAACAATGACAACTCATAACATGATCCACAAATAGTCATAGGGGGAAACAATTGTTTGGAAACACCAGGTATCAACTACCAAGCACAATGACCTTCAGTACATTGTGGCACGGTGTGGATACCATGCACGATGACCAACCATATGTCACTGACCATGACCAAAGAATATCACCATCTGTGGTAAACTTTGACAACTCATAACACAAGTCACAATTTTTCAGAGTGGAAGATAATGGTTTCTAAATACTAGTTATCGACTAGTCTGTATAAATACATTCAATATGCAGTCGCACAGTGTGGCTACAATGCACAGTGACCAACCAAAGTATGCATATGTTACTGACCAAGACCAAAGAACTTCACTTCATGTAATCAATGTTGACAACTCACAACACAAGTCACAGATATTCAGAGGGGGTAACAATGGTTTGGGAATACTAGCTATCAACTAGAAAGCACAGAGACCTTCAATACGTAGTGACACAGCGTGGAAACCATGTACAGTGACAAACCAAAGTAGGCATATGTCACTAACCATGACCAAAAGAATTTCACAGTGTGTGGTCAACGTTGGAAACTCATAACACGAGTCACAAATGGTCATAGGGGGGAACAATGGGTTGCAAACACTAGTTATCAACTAGCAGGTACAAAGACCTTCAACAAGCACTGGCACAATGTGGCTAGCGTGCACAGTGACCACCCAGAGGATGCACATGTCACTGACCATGACCGAAGAAGTCCACTATGCATGGTCAACACTGACATCTCATAACACGAGTCACAAATGGTCAGAGGGAGAGACAATGGTTTGGGAACCCTATGTATCGACGAGAAAAGACAAAGAACTTCAATACATTGTGGCACGGTGTGGCTACTATGCACACCAAACAACCAAACTAGGCATATGTCACTGACAATGACTAGAGAATTTCAATATGGGTGGTCAACGTTGACCAACCATAACACGTGTCACAAACGGTCTGAGGGGGAAACAATGGTCTGGGAATATCAGTTCTCAACTAGCAAGTGCAGTGACCTTCAATCAGTATAAGCACGGTGTGGCTACCATGCACAACAACCGACCAAAGTAGGCATTTGTACTGCCTTTGACCAAAGAAATCTGCTGTGTGTGGTCAGCGTTGACAACTCATAATAGGAGTCACAAATGGTCAGAGGGGGAGACAATGGTTTGGGAACACCAGGTATCAACTAGCAAGCACAAGGACCTTCAATAAGTTGTGGCACGGTGTGGATACCATGCACAATGACCAACCAAAGCAGGCATATGTCACTGACCATGACCAAATAATGTCACTAAGTGTGGTAAACTGTGACAACTCATAACACGAGTCACAAATGGTCAGAGGGGGAAACAATGGTCTGGGAATATCAGTTCTCAACTAGCAAGTGCACTGACCTTCAATCAGTATAAGCACGGTGTGGCTACCATGCACAACAACCGACCAAAGTAGGCATTTGTACTGCCTTTGACCAAAGAAATCTGCTGTGTGTGGTCAGCGTTGACAACTCATAATAGGAGTCACAAATGGTCAGAGGGGGAGACAATGGTTTGGGAACACCAGGTATCAACTAGCAAGCACAAGGACCTTCAATAAGTTGTGGCACGGTGTGGATACCATGCACAATGACCAACCAAAGCAGGCATATGTCACTGACCATGACCAAATAATGTCACTAAGTGTGGTAAACTGTGACAACTCATAACACGAGTCACAAATGGTCAGGGTGGAAGATCATAGTTTGTGAGTACTAGTTATCGACTAGCAAGTACAAATACCTTCAATATGTAGGGCCACAGCGTGGCTACCATGCACAGTAACCAACCAAAGTATGTATATGTCACTGACCATGACCAGCGAATTTCAGTTCATGTGGTCAGCATCGACAACTCACAACAGCAGTCATTGATAGTCAGAGGGGGTAAGCAATGGTTTGGGAACACTAGCTATCAACTAGAAAGCACAAAGACCTTCAATACGTAGTGCAAAGGCGTGGTAACCACGTACAGTGAGAAACCAAACTAGGCATATGTCACTAACCATGACCAAAGAATTTCAATATGGGTGGTCAACGTTCACAACCCATAACATGAGTCACAAATGGTCAGAGGGGGAAACAATGGGCTGGGAACACTAGTTATTAAATAGCAAGTATGAACAACTTCAACAAGTAGTGGCACGGTGTGACTAGTGTGCACAGTGACCAACCAAAGGATGAATACATTACTGACTATGATGGAAGAAGTCCACTATGTGTGGTCAACATTGACAACTCATAACACGAGTCACGAATGGTCATAGGGAGAGACAATGGGTTGCGAACCCTATGCATGGACTAGAAAGGACAAATACCTTCAATACGTAGTGGCATGGTGTGGCTACTCTGCACACCAAACAACCAAACTAGGCATATGTCACTGACCATGACAAAAGAATTTCAATATGGGTGGTCAACGTTCACCAACCATAACACGAGTCACAAATGGTATGAGGGGGAAACAATGGTCCGGGAATATCAGTTCTCAACTAGCAAGTACAATGACCTTCAATGAGTAGTAGCACGGTGTGGCTACCATGCATAATGACCAACCAGAGTAGGCATATGTACTCCCTTTGACCAAAGAAATCCGCTTTGTATGGTCAACGTTGACAACTCATAATACGAGTCACAAATACTCAGAGGGGGAAACAATTGTTTGGGAACACCTGGTGTAAACTAGCAAGCACAATGACCTTCAGTACGTTGTGGCACGGTGTGGATACCACGCACGATGACCAGCCAAAGTAGGCATATGTCACTCACCATGACCAAATAATGACACTAAATGTGGTAAACTTTGACAACTCATGATACGAGTCACAAATGGTGAGGGTGGAAGACAACGGTTTGTGCATACTAGTTATCCACTAGCAAGTGTAGATACCTTCAATATGCAGTGGCACAGCGTGGCTACCATGCACAGTGACCAACCAAAGTATGCATATGTCACTGACCATGACCAACGAATTTCACTTCATGTGGTCAGTGTTGACAACTAACAACACGAGTCACAGATAGTCAAAGGTGGGTAGCAATGGTTTGGGAGCACTAGCTATAAACTAGAAAGCACAAATACCTTTAAAATGCAGTGACACATCATGGTAACCATGTACAATGACAAATCAAAGAAGGTATATGTCACTGACCATGACCAAACGAATTTACAGTGTGTGGTCAATATTGAAAACTCATAACACGAGTCACAAATGGTCAGAGGGGGAAACAATGGATTGGGAACACTAGTTATCAACTAGCATGTATGATGAATTTCAACAAGTAGTGGCACGGTTTGGCTAGCGTGCACAGTGGCCAACCAAAGGATGAATACGTCACTGACTATGACTGAAGAAATCCAGAATGTGTGGTCAACATTGACAACTCATAACACAAGTCACAAATGGTCAAGGGGAGAGACAATGGTTTGGGAACCCTATGCATGGACTAGAAAGGACAAATAATTTCAATACGTAGTGGCACGGTGTGGCTACTATGCACACCAAGTGAACAAACTAGGCATATGTCAATGACCATGACCAAAGAATTTCAATATGGGTGGTCAAAGTTCACCAAGCATAACACGAGTTACAAACAGTCAGAGGGGGAAACAATGGTCCGAAAATATCAGTTCTCAACTAGCAAGTACAACACCATTCAGTCAGTAGTAGCACGGTGTGGCTACCATGCACAATGACCGACCAAATCAGGCATATGTACTGCCTTTGACCAAAGAAATCCGCCGTGTGTGGTCAACGTTGACAGCTCATAATACGAGTCACAAATAGTCACAGGGGGACACAATTATTGGGGAACACAAGGTATCAAGTAGCAAGCACAATGACCTTCAATACGTTGTGGCACGGTGTGAATACCATGCACGATGACCAACCAAGGTATGCATAAGTCACTGACCATGACCAAATAGTGTCACCATGTGTGGTAAACTTTGAAAGCACATAACATGAGTCACAAATGGTGAGAGTGGAAGATAATGATTTCACAATACTAGTTATCGACTAGCAAGTACAAATACCTTCAATATGTAGTGGCACAGTGTGGCTACAATGCACAGTGAGCAACCAAAGTATGCATATGTCACTGACCATGAGCAAAGAAATTCACTTCATGTGGTCAATGTCGACAACTCACAACACGAGTCACAGATATTCAGAGGGGCTAACAACGGGCTGGGAACACTAGCTATCAACTAGAAAGCACAAAGACCTTCCGTTCGTAGTGACACGGCATGGTAACCATGAAGAGGGACAAACCAAAGTAGGCATATGTCACTAACCATCACCAAACGGATTTCACAGTGTGTTGTAAACGTTGAAAACTCATAACACGAGTCACAAATGGTCAGTGGGGAAAACCATGGGTTGGGAACTCTAGTTATCAACTAGCAAGTAGAAATATTTTCAACAAGTAGTGGCACGGTATGGCTAGCGTGTACAGTGGCCAACCAAAGGATGCATACGTCACTGACTATGACCGAAGAAGTCCACTATGTGTGGTCAACATTGACAACTCATAACACGAGTCACAAATGGTCAGAGGGAGAGACAATGGTTTGGGAACCCTATGTATCGACTAGAAAGGACAAAGAACTCCAATACGCGGTAGGACGGTGAAGTTCATATGCACATCAAACAACCAAACTCGGCATATATCACTGACCATGACGAGAAAATTTTGATATGGGTGGTCAACGTTGACCAATCATAACACGAGTCACAAATGGTCAGTGGGGAAAACCATGGGTTGGGAACTCTAGTTATCAACTAGCAAGTAGAAATATTTTCAACAAGTAGTGGCACGGTATGGCTAGCGTGTACAGTGGCCAACCAAAGGATGCATACGTCACTGACTATGACCGAAGAAGTCCACTATGTGTGGTCAACATTGACAACTCATAACACGAGTCACAAATGGTCAGAGGGAGAGACAATGGTTTGGGAACCCTATGTATTGACTAGAAAGGACAAAGAACTCCAATACGCAGTAGGACGGTGAAGTTCATATGCACATCAAACAACCAAACTCGGCATATATCACTGACCATGACGAGAAAATTTTGATATGGGTGGTCAACGTTGACCAATCATAACACGAGTCACAAACGGTCAGGGGAGGAAACAATGCTATGGGAATATCAGTTCTCAACTAGCAAGTACAGTGAGATTTTGTCAGTAAAAGCACGGTGTGGCTACCATGCACAATGATTGACCAAAGTAGGCATATGTACTACCTTTGACCAAAGAAATCCGATGTGTGTGGTCAACGTTGACAACTCATAATACGAGTCAGAAATGGTCAGAGGGGGAAACAATGGTTTGTGAATACTAGTTATCATTTAGCAAGTACAAATACCTTCAATATGTAGTGGCACAGTGTGGCTACAATGCACAGTGACCAACCAAAGTAGGCATATGTCACTGACCATGAACAAAGAATTTCACTTCATGTGGTCAAGATTTATAGCTCACAATATGAGTCACATATACTCACAGGGGGCTAACAATGGTTTGGGAACACTAGCTGTCAACAAGAAAGCACAAAGACCTTTGATACGTGATGACATGGCGTGGTAACCATGTACATTGACAAACCAAAGTAGGAATATGTCACAAACCAAATCCAAACGGATTTCACAGTGTGTGGTCAACGTTGAAAACTCATAACACGAGTCAAAAATGGTCAGTGGGGGAAACCATGGGTTGGAAACACTAGTTATCAACTAGCAAGTAGAAATGTTTTCAACAAGTAGTGGCACGGTGTGGCTAGTGTGCACAGTGACCAACCAAAGGATGCACACGTCACTGACTATGACCGAAGAAGCCCACTATGTATGGTCAACATTGACAACTCATAACACGAGTTACAAATGGTCAGAGGGAGAGACAATTGTTTGGGAACCCTATGCATGCACTAAAAAGGACAAAGAACTTCAATGAGTAGTGGCACAGTGTGGCTACTATGCACACCAAACAACCAAACTAGCCATGTGTCACCGACAATGACGAAAGAATTTCATTATGGGTGGTCAACATTTACCTACCAGAACACGAGTCACAAATGGTCAGAGGGGGAAACAATGGTCTGTGAATATCAGTTCTCAACTAGCAAGAACAGCGACCTTCAATCAATATAAGCACGATGTGGCTACCATGCATAATGACTAACCAAAGTAGGCATATGTACTACCTTTGACCAAAGAAATCCGCTTTGTGTGGTCAGCGTTGACAACTCATAATAGGAGTCAGAAATGGTCAGGAGGGGAGACAATGGGTTTGGAACACCAGGTATCAACTAGCAAGCACAAGAACCTTCAATAAGTTGTGGCACGGTGTGGATACCATGCATGATGACCAACCAAAGTGGGCATATATCACTGACCATGACCAGATAATGTCACTAAGGGTAGTAAACTCTAACAACTGATAACACGAGTCACAAATGGTCAGGGTGGAAGATAATGGTTTGTGAATACTAGTTATCGACTAGCAAGTACAAATACCGTCAATATGCAGTGGCACAGTGTGGCTACCATGCAAAGTGACCAACCAAAGTATGCATATATCACTGACCATGACCAAAAAATTTCACTTCATGTGGTCAGCGTTGACAACTCACAACAGGAGTCACTGATAGTCAGGGGGGGGGGGGGATACCAATGGTTTGAGCATACTAGCTATTAACTAGAAAGCACAAATACCTTTAATATGTAGTGACACGGAGTGGTAACCATGTACAGTGACAAACCAAAGTAGGCGTATGTCACTAACCATGACCAAAATAATTTCACAGAGTGTGGTCAACGTTGGTTGGTCACTGTGCATAGTATCCACACTGTGCCACTACATATTGAAGGTATTTGTACTTGCTAGTCGGTAACTAGTATTCACAAACCATTATCTTCCACCCTGACCATTTGTGACTCTTGTTATGAGTCGTCAAAGTTTACAACACTTAGTGATATTATTTGGTCATGGTCTGTGACATATGTCTACTTTGGTTGGTCATCGTGCATGATATCCACACCGTGCCACAACGTATTGAATCTCCTTGTGCTTGCTATTTGATACTTGCTGTTCCCAAACCATTGTTTCCCCCTCTGACCATCTGTGACTCGTATCATGAGTTGTCAACGTTGACCACACACAGCGGATTTCTTTGGTCAAAGGCAGTACATATGCCTACTTTGGTCGGTCATTGTGCATGGTAGCAATACCGTGCTACTACTGACTGAAGGTCGTTGTACTTGCTAGTTGGTAGATAGTATTTCCAAATCATTCTTTCCCCCCTCTGACAATTCCTGACCCATATTATGGATTGTCAAGGTTGACCACACATAGTAAAATTATTTGGTCATGGTAAGTGGCACATGCCTAATCTGGTTGGTCATTCTTCATTGTAGCCACACCGTTCCACTACTAATTGACAGTCTTTGTAATTGCTATTCAACAAATAGCAAAGGGTTTCTCCCTTTGACAC
Organism: Penium margaritaceum; assembly: GCA_023375785.1. Lineage (NCBI taxonomy): Eukaryota > Viridiplantae > Streptophyta > Zygnematophyceae > Desmidiales > Peniaceae > Penium > Penium margaritaceum. Next base: position 112,570 of record SZWC01006637.1, read on the forward strand.
CATGTCAGTTTTTGTTGATTTGTCACGCGTAGGTGTCTTCACTGGAATACTCCCTCCCACCCCCCTAGAGGGATGATCCGTGGACAACTTGGAGGACAGCTTTGTGACCGCATTATGACACCCCCCTGCCCCCCCACAGCTTAGGCTCGAAGGTAGAGTTGATGCATCACGATACGCCTCCCCCCCCCCCCCCCCCCCCC
>SZWC01006637.1:118823-137821 GCA_023375785.1 Penium margaritaceum
GGGGGGGATGTGTCGGCCGACGTCGACACCAGGTCAAGGTCGACACGCCGGCCCTCGACCCAGCACGCGGGGTGGATAGTCAAAAGCAACATAGACTTGCGTCCTACACGCGCTCTACTTGCGTCCTACGTGTACCCTAGTTGCGTCCTACTTGCGCTCTAGTTGCGCCCTAACTGCACCCTAATTGTACACTATTTGCGCCCTACTAGCGCCATAGATGTGCCCTACTTGTGCCATATTTGCGCCCTACTTGTGCCCTACTTGCACCCTAGGTGTGCCTCAATTGGGCACTGGCTACGTCATAGTTGCGCCCTAGTTGTACCATAGTTGTGCCCTACTTCTTCCCTACTTGTGCCCTACTTGCACCCTACTTGCGCCCTACTTGCACCCTACTTGCACCCTAGTGGAACCGGACTTGCGCCCTAGTTACGTCCAAGTTGCGCCTCGATTGGGCAGTAGCTACGCTCTAGTTACACCCTAGTTGCGTCCTTGTTGTGCTCCAGTTGCGCCCTAGTTACGCCCTACTTGCGCCCTAATTGCACCCTAGTTGCGCCCTAGTTGCGCCCTGCTTGCACCCTAGTTGCGTCATAGTTGCGCCCTAGTTGCACCCTACTTGCGTCCTACTTGTGCCCTACTTGCGTCCTGGTTGCATCCTAGTTGCGCCCTACTTGCGCCCTACTTGCGCCCTACTTGCGCCCTACTTGCGCCCTAGTTGCACCCTAGTTGTGCCTTTGTTACGTCCTACTTGCATCCTACTTGCGCCCTATTGCTCCCTAGTTGCGCCCTACTTGTGTCCTAGTTATGCCTTACCTATGCCCTAGTTGCGCCCTAGTTGCGTCGCTGCTGGACACTAGCTACACCCAAGTTGCGCCCTAGTTGCACCCTAGTTGTGCCCAATTGTGCCCTACTTGCGTCCTACTTGTATCGTAGTCGTGCCCTACTTGCGCCCTGGTTGCGTCCAAGTTGCGTCCTGGTTGCATCTCAGTTCGGCACTAGCTACGCCCTAGTTGCGCGCTAGTTGTGCCCTACTTGCGCCCTAGTTACATTGTAGATGTACCCTACTTGTGCCCTACTTGCGCCCTAGTTGCACCCTAGTCGTGCCCTAGTTGCGCCCCACTTGTGCCATACTTGCGTCCTAGTTACGCCCAAGTAGCGTTCTAGTTGCGCCCTACTTGAACCCTACTTCCACCCTACTTGCACCCTAGGTAAGCCCTAGTTGCACCCTAGTTGCACCCTACTTGCATCCTACTTGCACCCTACTTGCGTCCTAGTTGCGCCCTAGTTGCGCCCTTGTTGCAGACGTAACTCCCGAGCCTCCCCGTGGGAAATGCTGAAGAGCCGCACGACCGCACACTGGCTGCAGATGCCCACTATTGACACCTTGTGCGCCAACACAGCTACCGCCCGCTAGGCCCAGCTCTCTTGCGCCTCGGCCGAGCAGTGGCGTGGGCCCTGAGCCGGGCAAATCCTAGCCAGCCGGGTGGGGAAGACTCAAGACCGATCCCCAGGCTGCCCAGAGTTTGCCACGCCATGGGGGCGCAAAAAGTACCCAGAACGTGGAGTCTCGCCATACTTGGCGCACTTCGCCGCCTCGGCTGCCTCCTTCGCCTTTCAGGTTCCGTGGCCCTCGCTTGGTGCACGTCCACTGTTGTGACGTTGAGCACACAAAATGTGCCAGTCTTCCGATCCTCCAGTGATAGATCAGACCACAAGTCCCCCACTCCCCCCAGCAATGGCAGGATCCCCTCATGTTCCACCTGCTGTGGCAGCCGGTGCTCCCTGCATATACCGGCAAGCTCCTCGTAAATGGAATGGTGGACGTGTCAGAACAATTTCCGTAAAACTGACAGGACTCCCATAAGCCGGAAAAGAAATTATCATTAAACGGTTCAGCTCTGGCCTGAACTACCTCGGTCGACATACTAGCCGTTGTCAATGCACTGACCGTTGTCAGCGCCTTAGCCAGTCAAACGGCTACTGGTCCGAATGATCCCTTAATAAACCGTCACCCCACACGTGCGTCCAGCTAGCGCACAACAAGTCGTTGCTTATTTTGCCTTGCTCTGTTTTGTATATATACGGAGGATGTTTATTCCCTCTAGTTAACCAGAACAGCTCTATTCATCCCGTTCCCTTTGGTTTCGCGGCTTAGCCACTGTGTTTTCGCTCTGCTTGCATCTCGCTCCCATTGGCTTCTCCTATCATTGTCTCCTCATGACTCTTCGCTTCGCCATCCTCAACCTTTCCCTTCCACCGCCCTCCTCGTTCCTCTCTCGCGTTCTCTCATCTGGGCTATGTCTACCTTGGAGCTTCAGTTCCTCGCGTCCTCTCGCAAACCGGGAACTAACTTCTTGGGCCGGATCTCACCGCTCTGGTTCCGCCACTTCCCTACGTCACTTCTACCTGGTTCCGTGCTTCTGCTTGCTTCTGCTCATGCCGTCCTCACTCATTGCATTCTTTTGACATGGTATCAGATCATCAGGCAATATCACCTGGTGCATCATGACCAAGGCGTCGCTCTGTTGGTACCATTGCGTCCCTTCTGGAGTCTGCACTCCGCCGCCACCGTCACCGCCACTTCGCGCCTCTCCGCTTCATCAGCAGCTGACATCAGCAGCACCTCTGAAAGAGCTCCTTGCGCTGAAGCTACGCGTCGTCATTCTAAGAATGCCATGTGCCCATTTTGCGCCCGTGGCCAATAATTGGTGACCTGTCGTCAACAACAGCTGCAAGCAGTTCCCGAGCCGCCGCCTACCGTCAACTTCCTGGAAACTTCCTACCGCTTGTCACCCGCTGCCCCTCATCTCGTGAACCTCGCAAGCAACACGGCCCCTCTCATGTCCCTCATCAGCCTCATCTACTCCATTCTCGTCATCCACAACAACTCCCTCACATCCATTGCCTCGCGCCGCAATCTCGTACCGCCTCGTCAGACGCAGCAGTGTACCTCCCGCTGTCAGGACATCGGACACCACCAGTCTTCCTGCTCCCACTTCCGAGCCAACTGGGGAACAAGCCGGCACTCTCCTGACATCAGCGGACCAGTGCCTCTACTCGCTGCCTGACTTGCTCTCATGCAAACCAACTTCCTCCAGCTGCCAGGATATCGGACACCACCAGTCTTTCTGCCCAACGACGGGCCAACTGGGGAACAAGCCGTCACTCTCCTGAAAGCAGAGGAAGTGGTTGTCTCACCTTGCCTCTCAGTCGCATCATCCTCCAATTCTCCACTCACCACGATCTTCGCCTTCATTGTCATCATCATTCCTCTATCCTTGCATCATTCTCATCTACCGCCATCAGTCTTATGAGTTTTCAACGTTGACCACACACTGTGAAATCCTTTTGGTCTCGGTTTGTGACATATGCCTACTTTGGTTTGTCACTTTACATGGTTACCACACCGTGTCATTACGTATTGAAGGTCTTTGTGCTTTCTTGTTGACAGCTAGTGTTCCCAAACCATTGTTAGCCCCCTCTGACTATGTGTGACTCGTGTTGTGAGTTGTAAATGTTGACCACATGAAGTGAAATTCTTTGTTAATGGTCAGTGAAATATGCATACTTTGGTTGGTCACTGTGCATTGTAGCCACACTATGCCACTACATATTGAAGATATTTGTACTTGCTAGTCGATAACTGGTATTCAAAAACTATTCTCTTCCACCCTGGCCATTTGTGACTCGTGTTATGAGTTGTCAAAGATTACTACACTTAGTGACATTATTTGGTCATGGTCAGTAACATATGCCTCCTTTGGTTGGTCATCGTGCATGGTATCCAGACCGTGCCACAACGTTTTGAAGCTCCTTGTGCTTGCTATTTGATACTTGGTGTTCACAAACCATTGTTAGCCCTCTGACCATTTGTGACTCGTATTATGGGTTGTCAACGTTGACCACACACAGCGGATTTCTCTGGTCAAAGGCAGTACATATGCATAACTTGGCCGATCATTGTGCATGTTAGCCACACCGTGCTACTACTGACTGAAGGTCGTTGTACTTGCTAGTTGATAACTGATATTCCCATAGCATTGTTTCCTCCCCTGAACGTTTGTGACTCGTGTTATGGTTGGTCAACGTTGACCACCCATATTGAAATTTTCTGGTCGTGGTCAGTGACATATGCCTAGTTTGGTTGTTTGGTGTGCATATAAGCCACAATGTGCCTCTACGTATCAAAGTTATTTGTCCTTTCTAGTCAATACATAGGTTTCCCAAGCCATTGTCTCTCCCTCTGGCCATTTGTGACTCGTGTTATGGGTTGTCGATGTTGACCATACAAAGTGGACTTATTCGGTCATAGTCAATGACATATGCATCCTTTGGTTGGTCACTGTGCACGCTAGCTACACCTTGCCATTGCTTGTTGAAAATATTCCTACTTGCTAGTTGATAACTAGTTTTCCCAACCCATTGTTTCCCGCACTTTCCATTTGTGACTCGTGTTATGAGTTTTCAACCTTGATCACACACTGTGAAATCCGTTTGGTCATGGTTAGTGACATATGCCTACGTTGGTTTGTTGCTGAACATGGTTACCACGTTTTGTCACTACGTATCGAAGGTCTTTGTGCTTTCTATTTGATAGCTAGTGTTCCCAAACACGGACTTAGCCCCTCTCAATATCTGTGACGCGTGTTGTGAGTTGTCAACTTTGACCACATGAAGTGGAATTCTTTGGTCATGGTCAGTGACATCTGCATACTTTGGTTGGTCCCTGTGCATTGTAGCCACACTATGCCACGATGCATTGAAGGTATTTATACTTGCTAGTCCATAACTAGTATTTTGAAACTATTTTCTTCCCCTTTGACCATTTGTGACTCGTGTTATGAGCTGTCAAAGTTTACCACACATGGTGACATTCTTTGGTCATGGTCAGTGACATATGCATACCTTAGTTGGTCATCGTGCATGGTATCCACACCGTGCCACAATGTATTGAAGGTCATTGTCATTGCTAGTTGATACCTGGTGTTCTTAAACAATTATTTCCCCCTCTGACTACTTTTGACTCGTAATATGAGATGTCAACGTTGACCACACACAAGGGATTTCTTTGGTCAAAGGCAGTACATATGCCTACTTTGGTCGGTCATTGTGCATGGTAGCCACACCGTGCTACTACTGATTGAAGGGCGTTGTACTTGCTAGTTGAGAACTGATATTCTCGGACCATCGTTTCCCCCTCTGCCCATTTATGACTCGTGTTATGGTTGGTGAACGTTGACCACCCACATTGAAATTCTTTGGTCATGGTCAGTGACACATGCCTAGTTTGGTTGTTTGGTGTGCATAGTAGCCACATCGTGCCACTACGTATTGAAGTTATTTATCCTTTCTAGTCCATGCATAGGATTCCTAAACCATTGTCTCTCTCTCTCACCACTTGTGACTCGTGTAATGAGTTGTCAATGTTGACCACGCATACTGGATTTCTTCGGTCGTAGTCAGTGACGTATTCATCCGTTGGTTGGTCACAGTGCACGCTAGCCAAACCATGCCACTACTTGTTGAAGTTCTTCGTACTTGCTAGTTGACAACTAGTGTTCCCAACCCATTGTTTCCCCTTTTGACCATTTGTGACTCGTGTTATGAGTTTTCAATATTGAGCACACACTGTGAAATTTGTTTGGTCATGGTTAGTGACATATGCCTACTTTAGTTTGTCACTGTACATGGTTACCACGCCGTGACACAACATATCAAAGGTATTTGTACTTTCTAGTTAATAGCTAGTGTTCTCAAACCATTCTTACCCCCCTTTGACTATCTGTGAATCCTGTTGTGAGTTTTCAACGGTAACCACATGAAGTGAAATTCGCTGGTCATGGTCAGTGCCATATGCATACTTTGGTTGGTCACCGTGCATGGTAGCCCCGCTGTGCCACTACATATTGAAGGTATTTGTACTTGGTACTCGATAAATAGTATTCACGAACCATTGTCTTCCACTCTGACCATTTGTGACTCGTGTTATGAGCTGTCAAAGCTTACCACACTTAGTGACATTATTTGGTCATGGTCAGTGACATATGCCTACTTTGGTTGGTCATCGTGCATAGTATCCACACCGTGCCACAACTTTTTGAAGGTCGTTGTGCTTGCTAGTTGATACCTGATGTTACCAGACCATTGTTTCCCCCTCTCACCACTTGTGATTCGTATTGTGAGTTGTCAACGCTGTCCACAAACAGCGGTTTCCGTTGGTCAAAGGCAGGCCATATGCCTACTTTGGTCGGTCATTGTGCATGGTAGCCACACCGTGCTACTACTGACTGAAGGTCGTTGTACTTGCTAGTTGAGAACTGATATTCCCATAGCATTGTGTCCTCCCCTGACCGTTTGTGACTCGTGTTATGGTTGGTCGACGTTGACCACCCATATTGAAATTCTCTGGTCATGGTCAGTGACATATGCCTAGTTTGGTTGTTTGGTGTGCATATTAGCCACACCGTGCCACTACGTATTGAAAGTCTTAGTCCTTTCCAGTCAATGCATAAAGTTCGCAAACCATTGTCTCTCCCTCTGATCATTTGTGAATCGTGTTATGAGTTGTCAATGTTGACCACACTTAGTGGACTTTTTGAGTCATAGTTAGCGACATATGCATCCTTTGGTTGGTCATTGTGCACCCTAGCCACACCGTGCGACTACTTGTTGAAAATCTTTCTACTTGCTAGTTGATAACTAGTCTTCCCAACCCATAGTTTCCCCCACTGACCATTTGTGACTCGTGTTATGAGTTTTCAACGTTGACCACACACTGTGGAATCCGTCTTGGTCATGGTTAGTGACATATGCCTACTTTGGTTGGTCCTTGTACATGGTTAGCACGCCGTGTCACTACGTATCGAAGGTCTTTGTGCTTTCTAGTTCATAGCTAGTGTTCCCAAACCGTGGTTAGCCCCTCTGAATATCTTTGACTCGTGTTGTGAGTTGTCAACATTGACCACATGAAGTGAAATTCGTTGGTCATGGTTAGTGACATATGCATACTTTGGTTGGTCACTGTGCATTGTAGCCACACTGTTTCACTCCGTATCGAAGGTCATTTTGCTTGCTAGTTGATACCTGGTATTCCCAAACAATTGTTCCCCCTCTGACTATTTGTGACTCGTATTATGAGTTGTCAACGTTGACCACACACAGCGGATTTCTTTGGTCAAAGGCAATACATATGCCTACTTTCGTCGGTCATTGTGCATGGTATCCACACCGTACTACTACTGATTGAAGTGCGTTGTAATTGCTAGTTGAGAACTGATATTCCTGGACCATTGTTTCCCCCTCTGACCGTTTTTTGACTTGTGTCATGGTTGGTGAACGTTGAACACCCATATTGAAATTCTTTGGTCATGGTCAATGACATATGCCTAGTTTGGTTGTTTGGTGTGCATAGTAGCCACACCATGCCACTACGTATTAAATTTATTTGTCCTTTCTAGTCCATGCATAGGGTTCCCAAACAATTGTCTCTCCCTCTGACCATTTGTGACTCGTGTTATGAGTTGTCAAAGCTGACCATACATAGTGGACTTCTTCGGTCATTTTCAGTGACGTGTGCATTATTTGGTTGGTCACAGTGCACGCTAGCCACACCGTGCCACTACTTGTTGAAAAGCTTTCTACTTTCTAGTTCATAACTAGTGTTCACAACCCATTGTTTCCCCCACTGACCATTTGTGACACGTGTTATGAGTTTTCAACGTTGACCACACAATGTGAAATCCGTTTTGTCATGGTTTGTGACATATGCCTACTTTGGTTTGTCACTGTACATGGTTACCACGCCGTGTCATTACGTATCGAAGGTATGTGTGCTTTCTTGTTGACGGCTAGTGTTCCCAAACCATTGTTAGCCCCCTCTGACTATATGTGACTCGTGTTGTGAGTTGTAAATGTTGACCACATGAGATGAAGTTATTTCTTCATGTTTGTCACATATGCATGCGTTGGTTGGTCACTGAGCATTGTAGCCACACTGTGCCACTACATATTGAAGGTATTTGTACTTGCTAGTTAATAACTAGTATTAAAAAACCATTATCTTCCACCTTGACCATTTGTGGCTCGTGTTATAAGTTGTCAAAGTTTACCACACTCCGTGACATTATTTGGTCATGGTCAGTGACATATGCCTACTTTGGTTGGTCATCGTGAATGGTGTCCACACGGTGCCACAATGTATTGAAGCTCCTTGTGCTTGCTATTTGATACTTGGTGTTCCCAAACCATTGTTTCCCCCTCTGCCCATTTGTGACTCGTATTATGAGTTAACGTTGACCACACACAGCGGATTTCTTTGGTCAAAGGCTGTACATATGCCTACTTTGGTCGGTCATTGTGCATGGTAGTCACACCGTGCTACTACTGACTGAAGGTCGTTGTGCTTGCTAGTTGGTATCTAGTATTCCCAAACCATTGTTTCCCCCTATGACAGTTCGTGACCCATATGTTCGGGTGTCAACGTTGACCACACATAGTAAAATTATTTGGTCATGGTAACTGGCACATGCCTAATCTGGTTGGTCATTGTGCATGGTAGCCACACCGTTCCACTATTTGTTGAAAGTCTTTGCACTTGCTAGTCAATAAATAGTAAAAGGTTTCTCCCTTTGACACCAGGTCGGTTTTCTGTTGATTTTTTACGCGTAGGTGCCTTCACTGGAATACTCCCTCCCACCGCCCTAGAGGGATGTTCAGTCGACGATTTGGAGGACAGATTTGTGACCGCATTATGACACCCCCTACCCCCCCATGGCTTAGGCTCGAAGGTAGAGTTGAGGTATCATAATACGGCCGCCCCTCCCCCCCCCCTCCCCAGGTCGTGAGCCTATTCTATATTGCGTGTACGAGGGTTCAAACCCAGGATCTACCACTCCAGAGTCTAACTCTTTAAGCACTAAGCCAACTGGCATGGTGTTCGTATGATGTACAAACAACATTATAAGGGTTCCTATGGGTAAAAGGCATAAAATAAGGGGGTATAAGATTAGAGGGTAGTTTTCAAAAGTATGAATGATAACAAAATTAGTTTAATCTTAAACATTTGACGCAGACGGAATTTCTAAATTTGCAGATTCGAGCTTGAATAGCCTCTCAACCATTGGTCCGATTGACCAGCCGCAAGGAGGAAAGTTGACTACACACAGTGAAACTCTTTTTATGATATTCCGTGACACGAGCATACTTTGGTTGGTCATTGTGCATGGTAGCCACACTGTGCCACCACATATCGAAGGTCTTTGTACTTGCTAGTCAATACCGAGTATTCCAAAGCCATTGTTTCTCCCTCTGCCCGTTATTGACTTGTGTTCTGATTTGTGAACGTTGACCACACGCACTAACCTTCTTTGGTCATGAGCAGTGATGTATGCCTTATTGGGTGGTCATTGTACACGGTAGCCACACTGTGCCAATACATACGGAAAATCTTTGTACTTTCTAGAAGATACATGGTGTTTTGAAACCATGTTTCCCCCCTCTGACCATTTGTGACTCATGTTATGAACGTTGTGAACGTTGACCACCCATACAAGAATTCTTTGGTCATGGTTATTGACATATGCCTAGTTTGGGTTGTCACTGTTCGTGGTTACCACGCCGTGCCACCATGCAGTGAAGATCTTTGTGCTTTGTAGTTCATAGGTAGTGTCCCCAAACCATTGTTACCCCCTTCTGACTATCAGTGGCTCGTGCTGTGAGTTGTCAACGCTGACCACATGAAGTGAAATTCGTTGGTCATGGTCAGTGACACATGCATAGTTTGGTTGGTCACTGTGCATGGTAGCCACGCTGTGCCACTACATATTGAAGGTATTTGTACTTGCTAGTCAATAACTAGTATTCACAAACCATTATCTTCCATCCTGACCATTTGTGACTCGTGCTATGAGTTGTCAAAGTTTACCACACTTAGTGAAAATATTTGGTCATGGTCAGTGACATATGCCTACTTTGGTTGGTCATCGTGCATGGTATCCACACTGTGCCACAACTTATTGAAGGTCCTTGTACTTGCTAGTTTATACCTGGTGTTCCCAAACCATTGTCTCCCCCTCTGACCATTTGAGACTCCTATTATGAGTTGTCAACGCTGACCACACACAGAGGATTTCTTTCGTCAAATGTAGTACATATGCCTACTTTGGTCGGTCATTGTGCATGGCAGCCACACCGTGCTTATACTGATTGAAGGTCGTTGTACTTGATAGTTGAGAACTGATATTCACAGACCATTGTTTCCACCTCTAACTGTTTGTGTCTCGTGTTATGGTTGGTGAATGTTGACCACCCACATTGAAATTCTTTCATCATGGTTGGTGACATATGCCTAGTTTGATTGTTTGGTGTGCATAGTAGCCACACCGTGCCACTGTGTATTGCAGTTCTTTGTCCTTTTTAGTCGATACATAGGGTTCCCAAACCATTGTCTCTCCCTCAGACCATTTGTGACTCGTGTTATGAGTTGTCAATTTGACCATACATAGTGGACTTCTTCGGTCATAGTCCATGACGTGTGCATCCTTTGGTTTGTCACTGTGCACGCTAGCCACACCGTGCCACTACTTGTTGAAAATCTGTCTACTTGCTAGTTGATAATTAGTGTTCCCAACCCATGGTTTCCCCCACTGACCATTTGTGACTCTTGTTATGAGTTTTTAACGTTGACCACACACTGTGAAATCCATTTGATCATGGTTTGTGACAAATGCCTACATTGGTTCGTCCCTGTACATGGATACCACGCTGTGTCACTACGTATCGAAGGTCTTTGTGCTGTCTAGTTCATAGCTAGTGTTCCCAAAGCATTGTTAACCCCTCTGAATATCTGTGACTTGTGGTGTGAGTTGTCAACATTGACCACATGAAGTGAAATTCATTGGTCATGGTCAGTGACATATGCATACTTTGGTTGGTCACTGTGCATTGTAGCCACGCTGTGCCACTAGATTTTGAAGGTATTTGTACTTTCTAGTCGATAACTAGTATTTAGAAACCATTATCTTCCACTCTGACCATTTGTGACTCGTGTTATGAGCTGTCAAAATTTAACACACACGGTGACATTCTTTGGTCATGGTCAGTGACATATGTATGCCTTGGTTGGTCATCGTGCATGGTATCCACACCGTGCCACAACGTATTGAATGTCATTGTGCTTGCTAGTTGATACCTGGTGTTCCCAACAATTGTTTCCCCCTCTGACTTTTTGTGACTCGTATTGTGAGTTGTCAACGTTGACCACACACAGCAGATTTCTTTGGTCAAAGGCAGTACATCCAGTAAACTGCAAGCTCATGAGAAGGATCGTCTAAAGCAGAACATGAGAGACGACGGTCTGGCGAGCGTGGGCGCCGTCTGAGGGACGAGCGCAAAGGAATTGATGTCAGAGATGATGTTAAGGGATACAGTGTGAATACACGAGTACACAGAGAGCTGTTGCATAGCGGGAAAGCATGATAAAATTCAGAAGAAGAGATAGTGGTGGCAGTACAGAGGCGCGGGCTGCGAGGCCGCAGCGCCAAGGCACGGGCCGGCAGCATGCAGGAGCCACCGCGAGGAAGCGCTGGCTGACGGAGCTGATGGACCCAATGATGGGAGGCCGCAGCGTAGATACGCGGGCCGCAAATGGAGTCATGATGGAAGTGCCACAGCGTCAGGTTGCCAGCACGGAAGTTAGTTGGTCCACCTTGCCGCAGTGCATGTACGCGGGCTGGCGGAACAACCAAGTCTACGTGCCTTGATACATCTGAGCACGCTACGCGGATATGAGCAGAGATGAAGGCAATGAGGAACAATAGGAACTTGTGGCGGGTCAGAAGACCGAGCCGGTGTGGGGGCAGGGCAAAGGCCCGGGCCGAGGAGAGAGCCATGACTGATTGATGAATGACCAGAAAGGGTAACTATTACAAGAGAGGGAGCTAACATAAGTACTAAGCAGACTGCTGAGCTAGCTAGTGAGTATCCTACTCCTAAGGTGGGCGGTACGACCTGAGTCGTCGTAGCCATTGTCTTGCTCCTTCTGCTGCTAATGACGACGGTGTCACGAAATGGCTCCACCGGTGGTTCGGCACGATCCTCGGTGGCTTAGAGTCTTGTCGTTGGACCTTTGGCGCGTAGTGTGTACCGAGACGCGGGCGGGCAACCCATATCTGCCTGTTGGCAGTGACTGTTGGAGAACCGCGTTGGTTGTTGGGAGATGCACGAGAGCCGTTGATGCGGTAGGACCGACCGGTAGGGTTCCAATGATGGCGCGGACAGTGTAGCAGCCGTTGGAGTTGTTCGGTGGTGATCGAGACTGTGATTCGTCTCCCACGAGGAGTTTCCGGTATTTTCCCATTTCTTCTTTTTTCTGCTTTGGGTTGATCTCTCTCCAATATGAGATGGTGAGTGTTCCTGGTGTGTGGCTTGTGGGCATTGATGTATGTTCTGACACCCCTCGGCAACACCACAAGCCAGAGAAGGTGATGCTGGTCTTTCTGGAAAAGTGGTGCTTATGATTGCTGATGTTGTTTGAGATTCGTGGTGCAGCTCCGAGTGGGTGAGGCCGATGATATAAGAGCACAAGAAGATGTTGTATGTGTGTTGAAGGCGGAATTGGCAAAAGTGAGGAAGGACAATGGGTTTGAAGGATCTGTAGTGCGGGTCCAGCAGAGGCCTGGTGCAGGTGCCCTGAATGGTTCAGAGGAGTAGAAACGGCAAGGGGTTGATCGATGTCAACGCGCCGTGTTGGCAGGGTAAGAGGAGGTTGGCTTGATGAGAGTGGTGTTGGGGTGCTTTGGGAGAGAATCTGGTAGGCTTGATTTTAGGCAAGAAGAGTTGGTTGGTAGAGAGGCTGTAGCTGATGTGTTGAAGAAGAGGGTGGTTCTGTTGAGACAAGAGGAGGAGGAGGGGGAAGTGAAGTTGCTGGAGGTGATGAAGAAGGTGCAGGAGGTAGAGTAAAGCTCCTGGAACTGTTGAGGCGCTGTTCTCGTGTGCGTGCCAGGATGATGTAGCTGCTGTTCTTGATGACGTTGTTGTGGAAACTGCTGCCACGGTTTGGAGGAGGACGGGTGAAGAGTGCTATTGCAGGTTAAGTTGAGGCTGTTGATCCGTGTGGTTGGCAATGAATGACTATGCTGATGGTGGAAAAATTCCAGGGAGAGCAAGATTTGGTATCCCTTTTGTATTGGTCTGGTGAAGTTGCAGCTGGGAGAGGGAGAGCGGAGGTAGGATGACGCAGGTTCAGCGCTGTTGGCCTGTGACAAAGCACGCCACAGATAGTCAAAAGGGGGCAACATTGGTTTGGGAACACAAGCTATTGACTAGAAAGCACAAATGCCTTCAATAGGTAGTGACACAGCGTGGTAACCATGTACTGTGACAAACCAAAGTAGGCATATGTCACACACCATGACCAAACAAATTTCACAGTGTGTGGTCAACGTAGAAAACGCATCACACGAGTCACAAATGGTCAGAAGGGGAAAAAATGGGTTGGGAATATTAATTATAAACTAGCAAGTACGAAGAACTTCAACAAATAGTAGCACGGCGTGGCTAGCGTGCACTGTGACCAACCAAAGGATGAATATGTCACTGATTATGACCGAATAAGTCCACCATGTGTGGTCAACATAGACAACTCATAACACGAGTCACGAATGGTCAGAGGGAGAGACACTGGTTTGGGAACCCTATGCATGGACTAGAAAGGACAAATAACTTCAAAATGTAGTGGCATGGTGTGGCTAATATGCACACCAAACATCGAAACTAAGCATATGTCACTAACCATGACCAGAGAATTTCAATATGGGTGGTCAATGTTGACCAACCATAACACGAGTCACGAACAGCCTGGGGAGAAAACAATGGTTGGGAATATTAGTTCTCAACTAGCAAGTACATCGACCTTCAGTCAGTAGTACCACGGTGTGGCTACCATGCACAATGACTGACCAAAGTAGGCATATGTACTGCCTTTGACGAAAGAAATCCGCTGTGTCTGGTCAACGTTGACAACTCATAATACGAGTCACAAATGGTCAAAGGGGGACACAATGGTGTGGGAACACCAAGTATCAAATAGCAAGTACAAGGAGCTACAATATGTTGTGGCAAGGTTTGGGTACCATGCATGATGACCAACCAAGATATGCAAATGTCACTGACCATGACCAAAGAATGTCACCATGTGTGGTAAACTTTGACAACTCATAAGACAAGTCACAAATGGTCACGGTGGAAGATAATGGTTTGTGAATACTAGTTATCGACTACCAAGTACAAATACCTTCAATATGTAGTGGCACAGTGTGGCTACAATGCACAGTGACCAACCAAAGTACGCATATGTCACTAACCATGAACAAAGAATTTCACTTCATGTGGTCAGTGTTGACAACTCACAACCCGAGTCACAGATATTCAGAGGGGTTCATAATGGTGTGGGAAGAATAGCTATCAACAAGGAAGCACAGAGACCTTCAATACGTAGTGACACGCCGTGGTAACCATGTACAGTCACAAACAAAAGTAGGCATATGTCACTAATCATGACCAAATGGATTTCACAGTGTGTGGTCAACGTTGAAAGCTCATAACTCGATTCAAAAATGCTCAGTGGAGGAAACCATGGGTTGGATACATTAGTTATCAACTAGCGGGTAGGAAGATTGTCAACAAGTAGTGGCACGATGTGGCTAGCATGCAAAGTGACCGACCAAACGATGCATATGTCACTGACTATGACCGAAGAAGTCCACTATGTGTGGTCAGCATTGACAACTCATAACACAAGTCACAAATGGTTAGAGGGAGAGACAATGGTTTGGGAACCCTATGCAGTGGTACAATTTGGCTACTATGCACACCAAACAACCAAAGTAGGCATATGTCACTGACCATGACCAAAGAATTTCAATATGGGTGGTCAACATTCACCAACCATAACACGAGTCACAAACGGTCAGATGGAGAAACAATGGTATTGGAATATTAGTTCTCAACTAGCAAGTACAGCAACCTTCAACCAGTATAAGCACGGTATGGCTACCATGCACAATGACCGACCACAGAAGGTATATGTTCTGCCTTTAACCAAAGGAATCCACTGTGTGTGGACAGCGTTGACAACTCATAACACAAATCACAAATGGTCAGAGGGGAAAACAATGGTATGGGAACATCATGTATCAACTAGCAAGCACAAGGAGCTTCAAAAACGTGTGCCACGGTGTGCATACCATGCACGATGACCATCCAAAGCAGGCACATGTCACTGACCATGACCAAATAATGTCACTAAGTGTGGTAAACATTGACAGCTCATAACACAAATCACAAATGGCCAGAGTCGAAGACAATGGTTTGTGAATACTAGTCATTGAGTATCAAGTACAAATACCTCCAATATGTACTGGCACAGCGTGGCTACCATTCACAGTGACCAACAAAAGTATGCATATGTCACTGACCATGACCAATGAATTTCACTTCATGCTGTCAGCGTTGACAACTCACAACACGAGTCACATATAGTCAAAGGGGGGTAACAATGGTTTGGGAACACTAGCTATTGACTAGAAAGCACAAACACCTTTAATATGTAGTGACACGGCGTGGTAACCATGTACAGTGACAAACCAAAGTAGGCATATGTCACTAACCATGACCAAACGAATTTCACAATGTGTAGTCAATATTGAATACTCATAACACAAGTCACAAATGGTTCAAGGGGGAAACAATGGGTTGGGAACACTAGTTGTCAGATAGTACTTACGAAGAACTTCAACAAGTTGTGGCACAGTTTGGCTAGCGTGCACAGTTACCAACCAATGGATGAATACGTCACTGACCATGACCGAAGAAATCCAGTATGCGTGGTCAACATTGACAACTCATAACACGAGTCACAAATGGTCAGAGGGAGAGACACTGGTTTGGGAACCCTATGCATGGACTAGAAATGACAAATAACTCCAATACATAGTGGCACGGTGTGGTTACTATGCACACCAAACAACCAAACTAGGCATATGTCACTGACCATGACCAAAGAATTTCAATATGGGTGGTCAACATTCACCAACCATAACACGAGTCACAAACGTTCAGAGGGGGAAACAATGGTCCAGGAATATCAGCTCTGAACTAGCAAATACAACGCCCTTCAATCAGTAGTAGCACGGTATGGCTACCATGCACACTGACCGACCAAAGTAGGCATATGTACTGCCTTTGACCAAAGAAATCCGTTGTGTGTAATCAACGTTGACAACTCGTAATACGAGTCACAAATAATCAGAGGGGGAAACAATTGTTTGGGAACACCAGGTATTAACTAGCAAGCACAATGACCTTCAATACGTTGTAGCACGGTGTGGATACCATGCACGATGACCAACCAATGTATGCATATGTCACTGACCACGACCAAATAATGTCACTGACTGTGGTAAACTTTGATAACTCATAATACGAGTCACAAATGGTCAGGGTGGAAGATAATGGTTTGTGAGTACTAGTTATCGACTAGAAAGTACAAAAAGCTTCAATATGTAGTGTCACAGTGTGGCTACACTGCACAGTGACCAACCAAAGTATGCATATATCACTGACCATGAACAAATAATTTCACTTCATGTGGTCAACATTTACAACTCACAACACGAGTCACATATAGTCAGAGTGGGCTAACAATGGTTTTGGAACACTAGCTGTCAACAAGAAAGCACAAAGACCTTCAATACGTAATGACACAGCGTGGTAACCATGTACAGTGACAAACCAAAGTAGGCACATGTCACTAACCATGACGAAACGGATTTCACAGAGTGTGGTCAACGTTGAAAACTCATAACACGAGTCAAAAATGGTCTGTGGGGGAAACCATGGGTTGGGAACACTAGTTATGAACTAGCAAGTAGAAAGATTTTCAACAAGTAGTAGCACGGTGTGGCTAGCGTGCACAGTGAACAACCAAAGGATGCACACGTCACTGAGTATGACCGAAGAAGTCCACTATGTATGGTCAACATTGACAACTCATAACACAAGTCACAAATAGTCAGAGGGAGAGACTGTGGTCTGGAAACCCTATGTATTGACTAGAAAGGACAGCAAACTTCATTACGTAGTGACACGGTGTGGCTACTATGCACACCAAACAACCAAACTAGGCATATGTCACCGACCATGATGAAAGAATTTCAATATGGGTGGTCATCATTCACCAACCATAACACGAGTCACAAACGGTAGGAGGGAGAAATAATGGTATGCAAATATCAGTTCTCAACTAGCAAGTACAGCGACCTTCAATCAGTATAAGCACGGTGTGGCTACCATGCACAATGACCGACCAAAGAAGGCATATGTACTACCTTTGACGAAGAAAATCTGCTGTGTGTGGTCAACGTTGACAACTCATGATAGGAGTCACGAATGGTCAGAGGGGCAAACAATGGTTTGGGAACAACGGGTATCAACTAGCAAGCACAAGGACCTTCAATAAGGTGTGGCACGGTGTGGATACCATGCACGATGACCAACCAAAGTAGGCATATGTCATTGACCATGACCAAATAGTGTCACTAAGTGTGGTAAACTTTGACAACTCATAACACGAGTCACAAATGGTAAGAGTGGAAGACAATGGTTTGTGAAGACTATTCATAGAGTAGCAAGTACAAATACCTTCAATACGTAGTGGCACAGCCTGGCTACCATGCACAGTGACCAAACAAAGTATGCAGATGTCACTCACCATGATCAACGAACTTCACATCATGTGGTCAGCGTTGAAAAGTCTCAACACGAGTCAGAGATAGTCAAAGGGGGGCAACATTGGTTTGGGAATACTAGCTATTGACTAGAAAGCACAAATACCTTCAATACATATTGACACAGCGTGGTAACCATGTACAATGACAAACATGTACTGTGACAAACCAAAGTAGGCATATGTCACTAACCATGACCAAACGAATTTCACAGTGTGTGGTCAACGTAGAAAACGCATCACACAAGTCACAAATGGTCAGAGGGGGAAAGATGGGTTAGGAATGTTAATTATAAACTAGCAAGTACGAAGAACTTCAACAAGTAGTAGCACGGCATGGCTAGCGTGCACTGTGACCAACCAAAGGATGAATATGTCACTGATTATGACGGAATAAGTCCACCATGTGTGGTGAACATAGACAAGTCATAACACGAGTCACGAATGGTCAAAGGGAGAGACACTGGTTTGGGAACCCTATGCATGGACTAGAAAGGACAAATAACTTCAATACGTAGTGGCACGGTGTGGCTAATATGCACACCAAACATCCAAACTAAGCATATGTCACTGACCATGACCAGAGAATTTCAATATGGGTGGTCAATGTTTACCAACCATAACACGAGTCACAAACAGTCTGATGAGAAACAATGGTTGGGAATATTAGTTCTCAACTAGCAAGTACATCGACCTTCAGTCAGTAGTAGCACGGTGTGGCTTCCATGCACAATGACTGACCAAAGTGGGCATATGTACTGCCTTTGACGAAAGAAATCCGCTGTGTCTGGTCAACGTTGACAACTCATAATACAAGTCACAAATGGTCAAAGGGGGTCACAATGGTGTGGGAACACCAAGTATCAAATAGCAAGCACAAGGAGCTACAATACGTTGTGGCAAGGTGTGGGTACCATGCTTGATGACCAACCAAGGTCTTCATATGTCACTGACCATGACCAAAGAATGTCACCATGTATGGTAAACTTTGACAACTCATAAGACGAGTCACAAATGGTCGGGGTGGAAGATAATGGTTTGTGAATACTAGTTATCAGCTATCAAGTACAAATACCTTCAATATGTAGTGGAACATTGTGGCTACAATGCACAGCGACCAACCAAAGTACGCATATGTCACTGACCATGAACAAAGAAGTTCACTTCATGTGGTCAGTGTTGACAACTCACAACCCGAGTCACAGATATTCAGAGGGGT
>SZWC01006638.1:22886-36290 GCA_023375785.1 Penium margaritaceum
GGAGAGTCGGGGGCAGAGGAGCAAGCCACAGACGGGGCGGGGCTGGGGGTGCCGGTGGGCACAACCGCTGGGGACAGCCCCGGGGGTGCCGGCGACGGAGTGACCGCACTGGACGGGGGCACTGTGCCAATCGGACCAGGAGCCTCCCCCACACGACGGGGACCAGAACACCTAGGGGCATGAGGAGCACGCATAGTGTGGATGCGAGCAAGGTCGCGGAAGGCGAGATGCTCGAAGAAGAGAGCGTCACGAGACTCCACGATGCGGCGGCGCTCGGGGTCCCAGAACCGCCAGGCCTTTGACCGCGGGTCGACGCCAACGAAGGCGCAGAGGCGGCCCCGCGGAGAGAGCTTGCTCCCCTGCTGCTCCGGCGTGAACCAGACGCAGGCAAGGGAGCCCCAGACACGGGCCAGGCGTAGATCCGCTCGACGCCCATACCACAACTCGTAGGGCGTGCGGTGACCTGGGAGGGGACCGTGGGGAATGCGGTTCCAGACCCAGGTCATGTAGGCCATGCCCTCAAAGGCAAANAAGGAGCGTGCCATGTCACCGAGGTACTCGCCGCCACGGTCCGAGCGAAAGGTCTGAAGGCGGTGGGGAGACTGGCGTTCGGCCATGACCAGCCAAATGCGGACCGCAATGGAAGCATCGCTCTTCTGACGCAGGCTGTAGACCCAACGCATGCGCGTGAAGTCATCAGTCAACGTCAGGACGTAGCGACCGCGGTCTTCCTGAAACTCGACAGGGAGCGGACCCATGAGGTCGGAGTGGACAAGCTCCAGGGCCCGACGAGCCCTGGAGACAGACGCAGGATAAGTAGACCGGTGCATTTTTCCCTCAGCACAGGCCAGGCAGTCGGTCGTGGGCGGCGCCTCGAAGGACGATGCATCAAGACTGAGAGCAGGCTGAGTGCGGATCAGCCTATCGACAGCCCCCAGGTGCACGTGACAAAGACGTCGATGCAGGAGGCGGTGGTGTTCGGGGGACAGAACACCAGCGACGAAAACACGGGCAGCGGAAGAGGGAGATAAAGGGGGTGCACGCGCAGAAGACCCATCAATGTGATACAGATCATCGATGACCATCCCACTGAGGACTGTCTCCTCGGTGTCGCGCACAAAGATGCGAGCATCGGCAGCCGTGTGCGTGACACCGAGGCCCATCTTGGTGCAAGCACGGACAGAAAGCAGGCTGAGTTCCAGATCAGGGACAAAAAGGACGTCGGAGATGTAGAAGGGACCAGCTGGCCCAGTGAACTGCACAACCCCAACACCCTGGACAGGGACCTCATGGCCAGCTGCAGTGCGAACAGAGCGAACAGCGCCAACGGGATGCAAGACGACAAAGGCGTCACGACGACACGTCATGTGATGGGTGGCACTAGAGTCCACGACCCATGTGGCATCTGTGACCCGTGTACAAGGGGCAACGTGGCACTCGGCGACGGAACAAGGCGCGGCAGCAGGTCGCTCGGCAGGCGACGCGGCAAGACGAGCAACGGAGCGGACATGAGACGCATGCAACCAGGACACGTCATCGGGTCCGTCACGTGCACACGGCTGGGCATGGGGACCACCACAGGCATCACCACGCAACGACACAGACAGTCCACAGGCAGTAGGACCCCTCGACTCAGTCAACTCACTCGCACCTCCCTGAGATGAGCGCAGGGCGAGAACCTGGTGAAGCTCGGCGATCGTCCTGTCGCGTTCGGCGAGTGCCTGGTCGCGAGGATCCGCGGAGGAGCCTGCTGTGGCGGCGGACTCCTCTGGGACGGCTGCGGTAGTGGCGGCCGAGCGGGCGGTCGCACCCGACGTTTGCCGCATGCGTGCCTCGTGCGCCTGCTGTAGCCCACGGGTGACCTTGGCCCAATCCAGTGGAAGTCCTGTCAGGCGAGTGCAGTCGGGATAGCGATGGTCACCACCGCAGTTGAAGCACACGAGGCGGCGTCCCGTCATGCTGCCAGAGCCGCTGCTACTGCTGCCGCTGCTGCTGCTGCCGCCGCCGCTGCTGCTTCTCCCGCCACTGCTGCTGCGGCTGACACTGCCAGTGCGGGTGCCACTGCTAGTCCCGTCGCTGGAACCACCACCTGACGCTCTGCGGCCCTTCTTCCCCTGAGCTGGAGCCGCCGTTGCTGTAGACGGCGGGGAGGGAGACGCGGCGGCAACTGCAGCTGAAGCGGTGCTGCGGCAAGTGCGGTTTGCGGCGTCCATGCCTGCGACATCCAGAAAGTGGAGAGTGGCACAGCGCAGCAGGGTCCCGTCGCTCGCCATGTCGCGAAGCAGCGTCTGGTCGAAGTTGCTGAAGACGCGCGCGTAGTCGGGGTGGATGCCGTAGAGGATAATCTGGAGGGCGGAGTATTGCGCAAGAGCATCGTCCCCAAGATCCTCGTACAGCTGGATCGCCCGGCGCCAGTAGTCGGCTGTAGACTCCTGAGCAGTCTGGCAGAGGGAGTTGAAGTCGGCGAGGCGCTGGGATGTCAAAGCCAAGGTGGCGCCCTCAAACAGAGTGACGGCCAGTGCCCACGCCGTGCAAGGGTCAGCTCCTGAGCCGGTCAGCGAATCGCCAAGGAACCGACTGAAATCCTTGGTGAAGTCTGGTGCGGCCTTCATCAGGCCGGAAGCTGCGCGGACTGCCATGTGTGTCTGAGCGGGGTCAGACGCCTGATATGGTGCGAGGTAGTAGGGGAGGACTCCCTCGCTCATGGTCCACATGCAAAATCGCGGCTCCCAGGACTTGAAATCGTTCCCAGTCCGGAAGACGGGCGGGTCTGACTCAAACCACTTGGGTGGCTTGACCATCGGCAGGGCAACGACCGAAGCCACTGCGGGGCCAGGCATCGAGGAGGCAATTCCCTTACCCAGGTGTGCCCGCAGAGCCAAATCCTCAAAGCTCAGTGGACGGCGAGACGAGCTCGGGTCAGCGTTGATGCTGGAGTTGGTGCCCTGGAGGGCTGCATTGGCCTCACGCACTCTGCGACGCGCCTCCAGGCGGATGAGGCGCGCTCGGAGTACCTCTTCCTCGCCCTCCTCGCCGAAGTCGGAGAGGTTCTCCGGGACTTCATCAGCATTACCGCCGTGGGCAAGGTGGTCCTCGCTCGGGTCAGTCGATGGATGCTTCTGCTGCTGCTGGGACAGCAAGCCCCTGACCATATCATGTAGTTCGGCAACCTGCCTCGTCAAGGTATCGCGGCTCTCCGCCTGTAGGTCCGCCAGCGCGCGCACTTGGCGCGCCAATGTCGTCGGGCTCGGCGGCCGCTGCTGCTGCTGCTGCAGTGGTGGCTGCTGGTGTTGTGGCGGCGGCTGCTGCTGTCGTTGCTGCTGCTGCTGCTGCAGTGGCTACTGCTGCTGTAGTGGCGGCTGCTGCTGCTGCTGCTGCGGCTGCTGCTGCTGCCGTTGTGGTGATGATGGCGGTGGTCGACGTTGACCGCTGACGGCGTTGGCCTCGGCAGCTGCGTCGGCAGCCATACTAGAGGAGGTTTGCTTTGGCATGGCGACCTGTTTCCTCCCCTGTTTTCCCCTCCGTGGAAGTTCTCCGCGGAGCGTCTCCACGGAACCTCCCCTCCGCGGAATATCCTCCCCGCGGAACTCCTCCGCGGAACGTCTCCGCGGATACCTTCCGCGGTGAACCTCACCGCGGAAGCTCACCGCGGATTACCGCGGATTACCGCGGATTACCGCGGAGTACCGCGGTTTACCGCGATTTTGCCGCCGTCTACCCCGGTCAGGTCAAACGCCGCGGGGGTTCCGCGGTCAGGTGCGGAATGGCGGTCGTGCCGATGTAGAACGCGGCGGGATGCCGCGAGCTGCTGGGGTTCCGCGTTCAGCACGTTCCGCACCCGCCGCGGAGCGATGCCGTTCTGAACGTGGAGGGTGTGCTGCGGACTTGCGACCGCGGAGCTGAGGCGAGCGGCACCGTTGTGTTCCGGAACGGCCGCGGAAGTGCTGTGGCGGAGATGTGCGGATCCGCGGAACACCGCGGATCTGTAGTGGCGACGTCACCGCGAGGTAACGAATTTGGAACACCGAGTGCCTCCACGGCACTGGACGCGTGTTCCGACGCGGTCGCGTGGCTGCCGCGCCCGCCGCGGAGGCCTTGTCACCGCGGAGCACCGCGGAACGACCGCAGTTGTTAAAAAAAAATGGTCGAAGTGGTGGTGGGCCCTCCCAGGACCTCCCGCCGAGACTGTGGGCATTGCTGCTGCTGCTACTCAAGGCAACGGCTGCAGTTGCTCACGACTTCTGCGCCTGCTGCGTCTCTGCTGCGCAGCTATGCGAGTACTGGCTCGCTGCTCTGATACCATGAGAGACAACTCCTAGCACTGCTGTCGCTAGCGTGGCAACGCAAGCCAGCTAGCTAACTCACTAGCACACACAGGTGGAGGTGAGAACAGCAAGGGGTTGGCTAGGGACACAAACACAAGTGTCAGAAGCTGCAAATGTTGAAATGTGCAGAGAGAGTGAACAACTGAGGTCTGGACCACCCAAATAGTGCCACGGACCTAGTGGATGCACACACACACGCGGCGCACAACGGCGCTATTTTCTAGTCAAGACAAAACAGTGGCACNGACAGCAGAGAGTCCCGGCAGCATCTGGGGCTCTGGAACGGTAGTCGGCCAGCTCCAAGCCGGTAGTCCGCCGCCAGTCGTCGCACCGGTGTCACCAGGGCCCGCCTCAGGGATCTGCACGAGTATGGACACGGCCGAGTGGTCACAGTAAACTGTACACGAACGTCACAAATCACAACACTCCCCCATGACCCGATGGTACGCATGTCCATACACGTGCAGCACTGGTACAAACACAATAGTGAGTGACACAAACAAATGAGGCACAGACGCATATCCCACACTCAACCACCCTCAGGCATGGGGCGAAGCCCAACAGAACGAATGGCCACCAGGAACTTTCCGCGAGCTAGTGCCTTTGTCAAGAAATCAGCACGCTGCATGTCAGTGCCATCCCACATGACGGAGATCACGCGTCGCTCCACCAGATCACGAAAGAAGTGATACTCAACCGCAATGTGCTTTGTGCGAGCATGAAAGACACCGCAGTTCTCTGCAATGGCGAGAGCACTCTGGTTGTCGCAACGCAACATAATGGCGGGTACTGACTCCCCAAGCTCAAGAAACAAGCACTGCAGCTATACTGCCTCAGCAGCCCCTGCGCCCAAAGCAACGTACTCTGCCTCCGATGAACTACGTGCGATGCAGCCCTATTTCCCGCTTCGCCAAGACAGAGCAGTACCACCGAGTAGAAACACGTAGCCAGTACGGCTGCGCCCATCTGGGCTCCAAGCCCAGTCACTGTCGGTGTAGTCGTGAAGGACCACCGAACACTGTCGACAAAAACAGAGTCCGAGGTACGGCGTGGAGACCACGTAGTGCACCAGTCGCATAGCCGCGTGAAGGGCTCTCGCACGTGGAGCCTGCGAGAACTGAGCGAGGAGGTTGACGGCGAACGCGATGTCAGGACGGGTGGTAGTGGCCAGGTACATCAGAGATCCGATGAGACTGAGGTACGAAGGTCACGTCCACTGTCTCCCCCAGCTCTGTAGGATCATCCACCTTCAGGGCATCCTGCCCATCGGGTGTAAGAGGTGTGGAAGCGGAGGGCACTGCACCGAGGAGATCGCTAAAGCGCTCCACCAAGACTCGTGCGTATCGGGCGTGATGCAACAATAGTGTCCGATGTCTGCGATCTCGCACGATCTCCATACTGAGAAACACCGATGTAGGACCGAGGTCCTTCATCCTGTAGGGAGTCTGTAGGACAGCCTTGGCCTCCTTCACGGCCTCCAGGGATGGAGACGCGATCAGAAGGTCATCGACATAGACCAGGATGGCGGTGAACGGCTCGGGTGTCGCTAGGATGAAAAGAGAGGGGTCTGCCTCACTCTGTACGTATCCTGCAAGAGTGAAAGTGCCGGTGATCTCCCGATTCCAACACCGCAGAGACTGCTTGAGGCCGTACAATAACTTGCGCAAGCGCCAGACCTTGTCACTGTCCTCAAAGCCCGGTGGTTGAGCCACGTAAATCTCCTCATCTTCAGAGCCATGGAGGAACGCATTGTTCATATCCATCTGGTGTAGTTCCCAATCATGCTGAGCCACAACACGGAACAGAGCTCGAGCTGAGGTCATGCGGCCGACAGGGCCAAAAGTGTCGGTGTAATCGACTCCCTCAATCTAAGAGTAACCCTTGACGACCAAGCGGGCCTTGTAGCGTTCCAGTGAGCCATCCGGCTTCACCTTCTTGCGAAAGACCCACTTGACCTAGATAGCCTTCCTCACAGGAGGAAGGTCGACAATCTCGTAGACTCTGTGCTCTCAGATAGCGCGAAGCTCATCCTCGCGGGCAGCACGCCAAGCGTCAGCATCCTGTGATGAGAGAGCCTCCCTCAGTGTGCCCGGGTCGGGCGCCATGGAGGGAGAACTCTGCGTGGGCACACGCCTCAGTGCCAGGCCTGATGACCACGAGATCGACTGCTGCGTCAGAGGCGATATGGAACTCGCGAGTGACAAGTTCGTACCCTACGGGGCACGCTGGATGTACCTCTGTGAGCTCAGTGNGGACACTCAGGCCTAGGGCCTTTGTGCCGGGATCACCACTCGCGATGCTGCGAGAGGAGCGCCTGGGTCCGGGGCCCGACGCTCGCTGAGGTCCGGAATCCAGTGGTCGAAGACGGCCACCGGGCTCATGGGAGTAACCTGAGGTCGAGGGACGTACCTCAGGCTCAGGAACAGGTGCGACCACAGCTGGTGTGGGCTGAGACGAGGCAACCGGAGACGCCGTGCGAGGAGATGCGTGTGTGGGGAACACGGGGCTGGGTGTGACAGCTGGAGCAGGCAAGACTGGACCTGACACTGAGGCAGGAGTACCAACCGACGTAGGAACGGGTGTGGGCGAGGCTAGATCAGATAGAGAAATAGGGGTGCAAGCAGATGCAGATGCTGATGCACAAGGAGACGTGGGAATAGAGGTACCTATGGGGTGTGAAACAGGCTGTACAGGCGAGATCTCTGGACCAACGGCAATGATCGCCAGATCATCAAGGGCCGCAGACCGAGAGGGGACTCGAGCGGACACATCAGCCTGATGAGAGGTGCTCGCTGGCGTGGATGTCTCCCCCATCCGCCGAGAACCCTCACAGGAAGGAACACGGGTGGCGGAGAGTGTTGTGATCGAAGTCAGGTCACGGTAGGTGAGAGACTAAAAAAGCAGCGCGTCGCGGGACTCAATGACGCGACGACGAGTAGGGTCCCAGAAGCGCCAGGCCTTCGACCGCCAGGAAATGCCTATGAAGACACACAAGCGGCCCCGAGGTGAGACCTTGGACCCCTGCTGGTCCTCGGTATACCACACGGAGGCCAGGGAGTCCCAGACGCGAGCGAGACGAAGGTCAGCACGGTGTCCAAACCAGAGCTCGTACGGTGTAATATGGTCCGGAAGCGGACCGTGCGGGAGGCGGTTCCAGACCCAAGTCAAGTAGGCAAAACCCTCAAAGACAAAAGACTCCGGGAGACCGCACTCAGACCGCATGGCGCGAACCGCATCCTCCATGGTGCGGTTCCAGCGCTCAGATACACCGTTCTGCTGGGGGGTAGCAGGAGCGGAGACCTGGTGAAAAATCTCGTGCTTAGCAAAGAAGGAGTCCATCTCACCAAGGAACTCGCCGCCGCGATCCGAGCGGAAGGTATGTAGCGTGTGGCGGGACTGACGCTCAGCCATCACTAGCTAGAGTCGAACCGCAAGGGCGGCGTCACTCTTCTGACGTAGGCTGTAGACCCACCGCATCCGGGTAAAGTCATCAGTCAGAGTCAGAACATACCGGCCCCTCTCGGACACGGACTCGATCGAGAGAGGGCCGAGAAGGTCTGAGTGAACCAACTCGAGAGGCCGAAGCGCTCGGGAAGGAGAGTCAGGGTAGGTGCACCGGTGTANTGACAAAGACATGACCGGAGGAAGAGGAAGAGCAAGGGGAAGAGGGCCGAGCAATCAATAGAGATCATCTATGGCTGAAGCACGCAGGACGACAGTGTGGGTTTCAGTAGCAGTCACAGTCGCTGAGTCAGCGGTATGCTCCACAGAGAGACCCATCAAGGTGCAGGCACGCACAGAAAGCAAGCTGAGCTCAAGATCAGGCACAAACAACACGTCGGAAAGGTACAAGGGGCCAGACGGACCATCAAAGCATACAACCCCAACACCATGGACTCGCAAGGACTGACCAGATCCTGTACGAACGGAACGGACAGACGTGACAGGACCGAGAACAACAAAGTCACTACGACGGCACGTCATGTGATGGTTGGCACCAGAATTGATGATCCAAGTGCCACCGGAGTCACGGTTGGTGGACGTCACTGTACAACGAGCAACGAAACACTCGGCATCAGAGGGACGCTGAGCCGTTAGTGGGGTGGAACGACGCACAACACAAAGATGAGACTCATGAATCCACTCGGTGCAGTCAGGCCCATCATCATCACATGCAGAGTGTGCCCCCCCACACGCGTCATCACGAGCCACAGGAACGGATGAACAAACAGTCTGTGAACCACCCGATGATGACAACACACTCGCACCTCCCTCAAAGCGGAGTGCCAGAAGGTGGCAAAGCTCGGCGATGGTGCGGTCGCGCGGGTCCGGATCGCTGTTGCTCGCCGGTGAGGAGGCAGGAACAGCTGCATTCGTGGCCGCCGCGCGTCCGGAGGAGGATGCGGGTGACGTGCCAGACGTGGAACGCAGAGCATGAGCAGCCTGGAGCCCACGAGTGATCCGCGCCCAGTCAAGCGGCTGCTGGCACTCGGTGTAGCGATGGGCGCCTCCACAGTTGTAGCAGTGTACAGAACGACCACTGCTACCACTGGATGACGACTGTTGCTGACCTGATCCATGCTTCCTATTCTTTTTCTTCCCCTGGGCGGCTAATGCAATGCCCTGTGTCTGCGTGGGTGTAGACGGGGTCGAAGAGGAAGAGGAAGATAAGGAAGTGATGGAGGAGGAAGAGGGAGACTGCAGGAGGGAAGATGGTGATGATGCGATGGCTGCTACAGCGAGGGAAGTCTCCTAATGGGCTACGGCTGCCTCGCGGGCTGAGGTCACCTGAAGGAAGAGCTGATGCGCCCAAGGAAGCAGCTGCAGAGTGGCTGAGAAGGGCTCGAGGACAGCGTCGCTGTACCGTGTGAAGATGTCGGTGTACTCAAGGCGAACTCCGAGCATAATGGTATGAAGCGCCCACAGCTGTGTGCCTCCTGAGGTCCCCAAGCGCTTGTAGATGCGCATGGCGCATCGCCAGTAATCCGCTGCAGGCTCTGCAGGCCTCTGACGGAGCGAATGGAAAGCACGAATGTGTGATGCACGAGTGGCATGCGTCTCTGCGGCCAGCGGGGATAAGGCCAGATCCCAACCTCCACGAGGATCGGCGCCGGTGCCTGTGCCGGGCTCACCAAGGAAGGGGCGGAAGTCGACGACGGTCTCGCGTGGCATGGCGTAGAGGAGTCCGCGCATGGCCCGGGCTGTTGTCAGTACCCGTGCTGGGTCTGTAGGCTGGTACGGGCTGTGGTAGTAAGGCCACTCTCCCTCAGAAGTAGCCCACACCTGAAACATGATCTCTCAGCAGTTGAAGCCATCCTCACTGATGTACCGTGGAGGTGGTGCCTCAAAATCCTTGGGCTGCCGCTCCGTGGGGAGAGCAACCACAGGCTGAGTAGGACGGGAGATGGGAAAGACTCCTGGAAGAGGATGGTCACCGGGGTAGTCAGGTGATGATCGTATCGGGGAAAACGGAGGAGATCGGGTGCCCGTCTACAGCTGACGGAGGCGCTCCTGAAGAACTCGAATCTCCTGAGCCGGGGAATCATCCGTAATGCCTGGCATGAGTGGCTCATCATCCAGGAGGTCAGCAGGTGGTGGGACAGGTCGAGCGCCTATCACGGGTGCCTGAGCCGACTGCTGGGTAGAGACCGCGACGCCGGCAGCTCCCTCAGAAGCCCACTGAGGAGTTGTGGACTGAGCACGCAGAAGCTCAGTCAGCATGCGGATAGCGTCAGTGTGCTCTCTCTGGAGGCGACGCATTTCATCCTGCTGGCTTTGCAGGTCCTCAATGGCCTACGAGCGTGGACTCAGTACACCAGACGAAGAGGAGGAGGGGTCGCCTGGTCCCTTCTCCTTGTTGTCGGACAGGCTCATGTCGCCGCTCAGTATGGGGCGACAGGTCAAGTTTGTCGGATTTCAAAGCCATTAGCGTTTCTGGAAGAGTTGAGACGCTGACAACTTTTGACTGTCCGGCCAAAAACTTGGCTAAGTATGGTGCTGATGTCAGCAGGTGGTTGCTGACGTCAGCACGACCTGATGACATCAGCAAGCAAAGTTGCTGACGTCAGCTTGCCTCCCCTCCCTTTTTTTCTTTTTTTTTTCTTTTTTTTTTCTTTCTCGCGACTATTCGCGAGCGTGCAGCCGCTCCGCGGCGGCTGTGCGGAAGCTGCACGGACGTTGCGCAGGAACTTCCGCTCAGCTGCTGCTACAGCTGTGCTGTCAGCTGCAGCAGAAGCTGTGTTGCTGCGTATGCAGCGGTGGCAGCAGCGGCTGAGCTGCTGCTGCTGCTGCTGCGCGCTGCGGCTGCTGCTCGGTGCCGCCGCCGCGCGCTGCTGTTGCTGCCACTACTGCGCTGCTGCTGCTGCTGCTGCCGCTACTGCCCTGCTGTTGCCGCCGCGGCTGCCGCTGCTGCTGCTGCGCTGCTGTTGCCGCCGCTACTGCTGCGCTGCTGCTGCGGCCGCTGCTGCTGCGCAGCTGCTACTGTCGCTGCTGCTGCGCTGTTGCTGCCGCCGCTGCTGTTGCTACCACTGCGGCTGTGGATGGCGGCTGCGCTCACTGCAACCGCCACACAACGCTGCGCTGTTGCTGCTGCTACACTGCTGCTGCTGCCTCTGCTGCTGCTGCTGGCACAGTGGCAACAGCACTGCTCCGATCTCACGTGGTGGGTGAGGGCTGCGCCGACGGTGACCGGCTGTCTCCGACAGGCCCCAAGGAATCTGCTGTAGCGGTGACTCTCACTGCTGCTGCTCTGCTGCGTCTCTGCTGCGCAGCTCAGTGAGAACTTTCTCACTGCTCTGATATGAAGAGAAAATGCGTGGAAGCTTCCTAGCAACACAGCTGCTGACTAGGCGTCAGTGCCTGGTCAGACGGTGACGACAGTCACAGGTCGTGCACATAACGGCAAGGGTTTGGCTAGGAGACACAAGACAACGTGTCAGAATGCTTCAATAGCATATGCAGAGAGAGATAACAAATGACAGGTCCAAGGCATGAATACCTGCCGCGGCGCACAGCGGGTGTCGCACGCGGCAGTCCAAGAGCCGTCCTAAAACCGGCCCAAAAACCACTGTTTTGGCCGTAACTCTGCGCACACATGTCAGAATGCTACGCCGTCTGAACCTAGACGTGCAGGATCAAAAGACGAACGCTACGCCTGGTCACGTGCATGCATCCATCATCAGACGGTGGACATACAATGCAAAAACATGCAAATAGGGCTCATGGCCAGTCCACCGAAACACGCCTGCAAGCTGTAGAAAGGACAACAGAGAGTCCCGGCAGCATCTGGGGCTCTGGAACGGTAGTCGGCCAGCTCCAAGCCGGTAGTCCGCCGCCAGTCGTCGCACCGGTGTCACCAGGGCCCGCCTCAGGGACCTGCACGAATATGGACACAGCCGAGTAGTCACATTAAACTGTACACGAACGCCACAAATCACAACACTCCCCCATGACCCGATGGTACGCATGTGAGAGACAGCTCCTAGCACTGCTGTCGCTAGCGTGGCAACGCAAGCCAGCTAGCTAACTCACTAGCACACACAGGTGGAGGTGAGAACAGCAAGGGGTTGGCTAGGGACACAAACACAAGTGTCAGAAGCTGCAAATGTTGAAATGTGCAGAGAGAGTGAACAACTGAGGTCTGGACCACCTAAACAGTGCCACGGACCTAGTGGATGCACACACACACGCGGCGCACAACAGCGATATTTTCTAGTCAAGACAAAACAGTGGCACGAACACAGTTTTGGCCATAATTCCCTGGAGACACGTCAGAACGACGAGCCGTCTGAACCAGAACGGCCACGTCGACGAGATCTACGTCTTGATAGGCTGCATGCCTACGTGCTGAGACACAGCACGAGTCTACAAAATGCGGAAGTCTTCTGGGCGCCCGTCGCTGCCGGCAGTCAGCCTTCTGCCACCGTCACCAGTCTCAGGGATCTGCACGTGAATGGACATGAGCCGAGGGGTCACCGTAAGCTGTGTACGACACACACAACAACACTCCCCCATGACCGGAGGGCGAACACGTCCATGCACATGCAGACACTCACGCTGTACAGAGCAGGAAACACACAGCCGCTGCAGGCAGTACGCACAACACATGCAGGGTGGCACATGAGGAATGAACCTGCAACAGAGGTGGGGCAGAGTCCAACGAAACGAGTGGCCGCATGAAACTTCGAACGACCTAGAGCCTTGGTCAGAAAATCCGCGCACTGCCTGTCAGTGCTCACGTGGATGAATCTGATCTCACCACGATCAACCAGGTTACGCACGAAGTGGTGCTCGACATTGATGTGCTTCGTGCGTGCATGGAACACACCTGAGTTCTTGGCGATGGCCTCCGCGCTCATGTTGTCACACTGGAGAACCACGGGGGGAATGGACTGAAGCAGTTCATGCAACAGACGGACGAGCCAGACACATTCCGCTGCACCGACACCTAGGGCAACATACTCTGCCTCAGCAGTACTGCGTGCGATGCAGCCCTGCTTCCCACTTCGCCAGGACACTGCAGTTCCTCCAATGCGGAAGATGTAGCCGGTGCGGCTTTTGCCATCTGGACTCCACGCCCAGTCACTGTCTGTGTACCCATCGAGCACAACGGACACTTGCTCGCGAAAGCACAGGCCGAAGCGCGCGGTGGACAAAATGTAGCGCACACACCGGACTGCGGCCTCCAGTGTTCGCTGGCGCGGAGCCTGCGAGAACTGGGCGAGCAGGTTTACAGTGAAGGCAATGTCGGGCCGTGTCGTGGTGGCCAAGTACATGAGCGAGCCGATGACTCGTAGGTACAGGGTCACATCAACTGGCTCCCCCAGGTCCGCTGGGTCATCCACCTTCAGGGCGGCCTGCCCCTCAGGGGTCATGGGCGTGGAGGCCGTGCGGACGGCAGCAAGGAGGTCGGCAAAGCGCTCCCCCACAGTCTCTGCGTAGCGTCCCTGATGGACACGGAGTGTGCGACGAACACGGTCGCGCACGATCTCCATCCCCAAGAAAACAGAGGCCTCACCAAGATCTTTCATCTTGTAGGCTGAGGAGAGAACGGCCTTGGCAGCGTTCACTGCTCCCAGGT
>SZWC01006638.1:38126-50404 GCA_023375785.1 Penium margaritaceum
GGCTAGTGATGGCTGAGCGTGAGTCACGTCACACGCTACATATTTTCTGCTCGGATTGCGGCGGTTAGTTCCTTGGCGAGATGGACGGGTTCTTTGTTGAGCACGTGATTTTTCACTAGGTCTCCGCTCCTGCTACCCCTCAGCAGAACGGTGTTTCCGAGCGCTGGAACCGCACCATGGAGGACGGGGTTCGCGCTATGCGGTCTGAGTGCGGTCTCCCTGAGTCCTTTGTCTTTGAGGATTTCGCCTACATGACTTGGGTCTGGAACCGCCTCCCGCACGGTCCGCTTCCGGGCCATATTACACCGTATGAGCTCTGGTTTGGACACTCCGCTGACCTTCATCTCGCTCATGTCTGGGGATCCCTAGCCTCTGTGTGGTACATCGAGGAGGAGCAAGGGTCCAAGGTCTCACCTCGGGGCCGCTTGTGAACCTTCATAGGCATTTCCCGGCGGTCGAAGGCTTGGCGCTTCTGGGACCCTACTTGTCATCGCGTCATTGAGTCACGCGACGCGCTCGTTTTCGAGTCTACCACCTACCGTGACCTGACTTCGACCACGGCACTCTCCGCCGCACATGTTCCTACCTGTGAGGGTTCTCGACGGATGGGGGAGACTTCTACGCCATCAGCACCTCTCACCGTGCTAATATGTCCGTTCGAGCCCCCTTCACCTTTCGGTCTCCGGCCCTTGATGAACCGGCGATCATCGCCGTCGGTCCATAGACCTCGCCCGTACAGCCTGTTTCACACCCCACAGGTGCCCCTGCTTTTGTTCCCGCGCCTACTTTTGCGCCAATACCTGCTTATGCTGGCACTCCTGTTTCTGTGTCTAATCCAGTCTCGCCTACTCCCGTACCTACGTCTATTGGCACTCCTGCCTCTGTGTCATGTCCAGTCTTGCCTGTTCCTGCTGTCACACCCGGCCCCGTGTCCCCCACACACGCATCTCCTCGCACGGCATCACCGGCTGCCTTACCTCAGTGCCCACCAGATGTGGTCGTGCCTGGCCCTGAGCTTGAGGTGCGTCCCTCAAGCTCAGGTTACTCCCGTGAGCCCAGTGGCCGACTTCGACCACTGGATTCCGAAGCTCAGCGAGCGTCGGGCCTCGCACCCATGCGTCCCTCTCGCAGCATCGTGAGTGGTGACCCCGGCACAAAGGCCCTAGGCTTGAGTGTCCGCACCGAGCTCATAGAGGTACATCCAGCGTGCCCTGTAGGGCACGATCTCATCACTCGCGAGTTCCATATCGCTTGTGATGCAGCAGCTGATCTTGTGGTCATCAGGCCTAGCACTGAGGCATTTGCCCTTGCCACGTGGAGCTCTCCCTCTATGGCGCCTGACCTGGGCACCCTGAGGGAAGCTCTCTCATCACAGGATGGTGGCGCTTGGCACGCTGCATGCGAGGATGAGCTTCGCGCTATCCGAGAGCATAGAGTCTACGAGCTTGTCGACCTTCCGCCTGGGAGGAAGGCTATTCAGGTCAAATGGGTCTGTCACAAGAAAGTGAAGCCGGATGGCTCACTAGAATGCTACAAGGCCCGCTTGGTCGTCAAGGGGTACTCTCAGATTGAGGGTGTCGATTACACTGGCACTTTTGCCCCTGTGGGCCGCATGACCTGAGCACGAGCTCTGTTCGGTGTAGTGGCTCAGCATGACTGGGAACTGCACCAAATGGGCGTGAACAATTCATTCCTCCATGGCTCTCTGGATGAGGAGATTTACGTGGCTCAACCACCAGGCTTTGAGGACGGTGACAAGGTCTGGTGCTTGCGCAATTCCTTGTATGGCCTCAAGCAGTCTCCACGATGTTGGAACCGGGAGATCACCGGCACTTTGACTCGTGCGGGATATGTACAGAGCGAGGCAGATCCCTCTCTCTTCATCCTGCCGACACCCGTGCAGTTCACCGCCATCCTGGTCTATGTCGATGACCTTCTGATCGTGTCTCCGTCCTTGGAGGCCGTGAAGGAGGCCAAGGCTGTCCTTCAGACTGCCTACAGGATGAAGTACCTCGGTCCTGCATCGGTNCCACCAGGCTTTGAGGACGGTGACAAGGTTCGGTGCTTGCGCAATTCCTTGTATGGCCTCAAGCAGTCTCCACGATGTTGGAACCGGGAGATCACCGGCACTTTGACTCGTGCGGGATATGTACAGAGCGAGGCAGATCCCTCTCTCTTCATCCTGCCGACACCCGTGCAGTTCACCGCCATCCTGGTCTATGTCGATGACCTTCTGATCGTGTCTCCGTCCCTGGAGGCCGTGAAGGAGGCCAAGGCTGTCCTTCAGAATGCCTACAGGATGAAGTACCTCGGTCCTGCATCGGTGTTTCTTGGTATGGAGATCGTGCGAGATCGCTGGCGTCCGACGCTGTTGCTACATCAGGCCCGATACACACGAGTCGTGGGGGAGCGTTTCAGCAATCTCCTTGGTGCAGTGCCCACTGCTACCATATCTCTTACACCTGATGGGCAGGATTCCCTAAAGGTGGATGATCCACACAGCTGAGGGAGACAGTGGACGTGACCTTGCACCTCCGTCTCATTGGATCTCTGATGTACCTTGCCACTACCACACGTCCTGATATCGCTTTCGCTGTCGACCTCCTCGCTTAGTTCTCGCAGGCTCCATGTGCTAGAGCCCTTCACGTGACTGTGCGAGTGGTACGGTGCGTTGTCTCCACGTCGTACCTCACACTCTGCTTTTTTTGGCAGTGTTCGATGGTCCTTGATGGCTACACTGACAGCAACTGGGCCTGGAGCCTAGATGGACGCAGCCGTACTGGCTACGTGTTCTTGCTCGCTGGTACCGCTCTGTCTTGGCGTAGCGGGAAGCAGGGCTGCATTGCATGTAGCTCGTTGGAGGCAGAGTACGTTGCTTTGGGCGCAGGGGCTGCTGAGGCGGTATGGCTGCAGCGCCTGTCTCTTGAGCTTGGTGAGTCAGTACCCGCCATTGTGCTTCGTTGTGACAACTAGAGTGCTCTTGCCATTGCGGAGAACTCCGGTGTTTTTCACGCTCGCACGAAGCACATTGCAATTGAGCATCACTTTGTGCGTGACCTGGTGGAGCGACACGTGATCTCCGTCATGTGGGTTGGCACTGACATGCAGCGTGCTGATTTCTTGACGAAGGCACTAGCTCGCGGAAAGTTCTTGGTGGCCATTCGGTCTGTTGGGCTTTGCCCCATGCCTGAGGGTGGTTGAGTGTGGGATGTGTGTCCATGTCCCATCTGTTTGACACACATTATTGTACTTGTCCCAGTGATGCACGTGCATGGACATGCGTACCATTGGGTCATGGGGGAGTGTTGTGATTTGTGACATTCTTGTACAGTCTACTGTGGCCACTCGGCCATGTCCATACTCGTGCAGATTCCTCAGGCGGGCCCTGGTGACACCGGTGCGACGACTGGCGGCGGACTACCAGCTTGGAGCTGGCCGACTACCGTTCCAGAGCCCCGGACACTGCCGGGACTCCCTGCTGGTTTTTCTGCAGCTTGTAGGAGTTTTTCGGCGGACTGGCCATGAGCCCGATTTGCATGTTTTTGCATTGCGTGTCCACCGTCTGATGATGGATGCATGCATGTGACCAGTCGTAGCGTCTGTCTTGTGATCTTGCACGTCTAGGTTCAGACGGCGTAGCAATCTGACATGAATGCGCAGAGTTATGGCCAAAACAGTGGATTTGGGCCGGTTTTAGGACAGCTCTTGGACCGCCGCGTGTGACACCCGCTGTGCGCCGCCTCAGGTATTTATGCCATGGACCTTTCATTTTTCATCTCTATGCAAGTGCTACTGAAGCATTCAGACACTTTGCGTTGTGTCCCCTAGCCAAACTCTTGCCGTTGCATGCACGACTTGTGACTATCGTCACTGTCTGATGAGGCACTGCTGCCTGGTTGACAGGAGTGTTGCTAGGAAGCTTCCTTGCATCTTCTCACCTCCCCCTCCCCCTCCCCCTCCCCTTCGCCATCCCCCTCNACCTGGGGAAGCATCAGGCGTGCTCGCTCTGATTGGAGCATTTGATGTCATCAAGCTGTTGCTGGACCCAGGCGTGCCCTCTGGCAAATATGTGGCAATTGCATGACTCTCTGTGAGTCTATGTTGCGGTAGATGCTAGGGTTCGTACATTCTCATTGCCATGCCCTGCATCATGTTTGCTTTGGCCTTGAGTGTTCTGGGGGAGCTGTACATTTTCCGGGTGCTAATCCTTAGGGGGCCACTATGCCAGCTTTGGTGGTGCACTAGTGAGCAGCCGCCCTCGGGTTATTTCGAGTGGTCGAGCTCGACCCCCTGGTGGCGGCACTCACCCACCCGAGCGTGATGCTCGGTGTGGGTGCGCGCTCACTGGTGCTTAGCTTGCTCGCTCCCCTCACTCGTTTTTTGTCTTGGTTGAGTGCAAAGTTCTAAGGCAAGGTTACCGCATCGATCGCATGTCTTGCACCCTCTTGCTCTCACCCGCCTCGTATCACACAGCTTAACGAGGAAACTACCTAGCAACTACTAGTATTAGAGTAGTAAGGGACAACCCCTGCAACTCGCGAATCCTGGAAGTGTTGGTTTGTGTGGCTTCCACCCGTCACGACTGACGCTGATGCATTATCCATATACCCACGTTGGCGGTACATGGTAAAGGAGGGCGAGACGACACGACGGGCCTCCGGACTGTACCGAGATTTCTCCAGCACCTACAACAGCACTGGCGAGACGCGGTTGATGCGTTCCGGCAGCCCTGTGGGCTTGTCAGGAGCTAGGAGAGTTTTCTCGGTGGGTTGAGACCTGCACACCCGGTGGACTGTACCGGTGCGACAAGGAGACCCAGTGGCTGTATTTGTGCTTCCGATGTTCGGAAAGCCATGCGTGATGTCTGGACACTGATTCCGAGATTTTTTAGCACTGCTCGTGTTTTCTCGGTGGTCAAGACCAGGTCACTCGGAGAGCTATTCCAGTGCCTCGAGGAGACCACCATTGATTGTTATTGTGGTTTACGTAGTGTGTTCTCCCCGCTGACTCGTTTGGGTTCAGCGAGGGTGACGGGGTCCGGTGCGGCTAGCTGTTGGTGCCCCTAGAGAAGCCAGCTAGGGGCTCATTTGTACTTTCTCCTTGTTCTTTTATGTTTATCGTTCCACGCTTAGCCAAATTCTTGCCGTCTTGCATTGCACTCACACACAGAGATCATGTTCATTTTTGCATGGGCCTGCATGCCCTAAAATATTTCCAATTTGGTACCAGAGCGCAGGGGGGCGTGTGAGCAGAAGAAGCAGCCAAAGCAACAGTAGTGGTCGGAACGCAAAGAGAACGCGCCATGTGGCGCCACGCCGGTAGCAGCGTGAGGGAACGCAAAGCATTTGCACGTGAACG
The DNA here is from genome assembly GCA_023375785.1 of Penium margaritaceum. Lineage (NCBI taxonomy): Eukaryota > Viridiplantae > Streptophyta > Zygnematophyceae > Desmidiales > Peniaceae > Penium > Penium margaritaceum. Next base: position 43,485 of record SZWC01006638.1, read on the forward strand.
CCACAGAGGCGGTGAGCCACGCACAGCAGAATTAACGACTACCGTGGCAACAACAATAGCAGCAGCAGATGAAGCATTCGCGGCAGCTGCAGTGCCACACAGCAAGAGTAGTAGCGGCAGCGTAGCTGCTCACAACAACAGCAGCAGCGGTGGTAGCAGCAGCAGCAGTGGCCAGCGCTAGCATTCACTGCAGCTGGATAGGCGGTAGCAGTAGCAGTAGCAGTAGCAGCAACCGATGTGCCGCAGAGAAACAGCAGCTGCAACAGCACATCAGCCGCTACAGCAGCTACGTCAGTAGCAACAGCCTATAGCAGCACCAGCAGCAGCCATTGCAGCAGCGGCGACAACAGTAGTTGCGTGCAATAGCAACGGCAGCAATACTAGTGTGCAACAATGGCAACAGCGGCGACAGCAGCAAGCAGCAGTGGCGGCAGCAGCAGCAAGTAGTAGCAACAGTAGCGGCGGTAACAGCAAGCAACAACAGCAGCTGCGGCGCAGATCAGCAGCAGCAGCAGCAGTAGCAGCAAAAGCAGTAGCAGCAATAGAAGCAGCAGTAGTAGCAGCAGCAACCGTAGAAGCTGCACCTACCGCTACAGCTGCGAGGAGGGCCTCACAGCCCTCCTCTGAGAGGGGGCCCTCTGAGGGGACCCTTTGAGGGGATCTGTTGGCCCCGTTTGCACCACCCCTCCTCCCCTTCTCAAGGAGGCCCTCGGAGGGCCCCGCCGAAGCCCTCCGAGCGGCCCTTCGGAGGGGGCCAGTCGGCCCCGTGGGCCCCCTCAGCCCCGTCGACCCTGTCGGCCGACCGACGGAGGGGCCGAGTAAAAGGGGCGGACAGGATCCCCCCCCTCTTTCCTTCTCGCTCGCTTGCAGGCTTGCGAGCGAGCGAGCGATGGGCCCACGCCCCTCAATTCTTTTTTCCGAAGCAAGGGGAGTCCTGACCCCTCGCCCTTTGCCTTTCTTGGGACCTCCTCCCCTTTCTCTTAGGTGGCATTTGAGACAAGGGAAGGGTGTGCATCCGCGAGGGAGTGGTGACCCGAGTTGACAAAAAAAGGGGGGAAAGGAAAAGACAAGGGATAGAGGAAAAAAAACCAAAAGAAGGGACAACATCTTTCAATCCCTCCTACCGACAACCGCAGCCGCAACCCGTCAAGCAACGGTTGCAACATCATTTGTACTTGTAGCAACCATAGCAAGAACAACAACTTCCGTAGCAACAAGAGCGGTGGCGGTGGAGTGTCGACGTCTGCATAGTGCAAAGCAGTTGCTGCAACACTTGTAGTCTCCCCTTCCCGGCCGACAGTAGACTATTGTCGACGGGGACTTCTTTTTCGAGGCGCATCGTGGACCGACATCTCTTTGGGGCCCGTGGACTGGTGCGCGCAGTGTACTCCGGAGGATCGACGGCGGATTCGAGTCCGTCCATCTTCGAGGGCTTGGTCGTCTACTGCTTGGAGCAGCAGCCACACCTACAGCCACCACCTCTTCTGTTCTTGGAGCAGTCTTCGCTCTATTAGTGGCAGCATCAATAGTAGCCGTAGCTGGTCACACTCAATTCTCTAGGCGTACTGTGCTAGTGCAGCTCACCCTGTGTCGTCACGTTTGCTGACACTGACGCCGTCATCCCTGAGAGTAACAGTTCCTACGGGTCTCGACCTCTCCCGCGGCTTGGTGTTTACCACCGGGAGTAGGTGCCCTCGGCACCTATCTATCATCTAGCGCACAAGATGAGTGCGCAGACATTTGAGCAGGCGCCTTGCGCATTTGACTGCTATAACTATGGTGATGGACGTCATGGATGGCGTCGCTGCTAGACGCGCCCTTGCGGCTGGCATCCACCTTGGCTTCAACCTCGTCCAAGCCTCCGTCCTCCACAACATATGGATCTGCCGACGTTGGTAGATCCCCTAGCTGGACCTCTGGCGAGCATATTCACCCAGATCCATGGCTTGCGGCAGATGGTGCAGCGGCTTTGTGACCTCGTCGTCACTGAGCATGCCTGCTACTAGTTTTTCGATGGCCTCTTTGACCACATCTCCTTCATCCTCTCTTTCTTCCTCATTCGATGGTGTCCCTTTAGCTTCACCTGTCGGCCTGTCCCAGGCTTCCACCATCCTCTTGATCCTCCACTCTTCTATTACAACGACACCACCGTTCCATGACATGCCTTCATGCAATCGTTCTAGTCGTTTCTCCCCACGGCGTCGGCGACAACGCTCTGCACGCACTACTCGCGCCGGTTTGGATACATCCTCCACCTCCTCGGCTTCCGTTGTTGTACCTGTTAAGGGGGAGTGTGGTCACTGCGCATTACCTGTTGTGACCGTAACGACAGGATTCGCACTTGTGTCGGGCCATGGTGCCCGAGCGTCAGCCCAGGCACACTCAGATGATACGGTGACAACACATGGCGTGGAATTTGATGCCGGCATGGCGTTCATGGTGGAGACTTGCCTCTCATCATCCGGGTTGGATCCAGATCTTCCACAACAGCAGGTGATATCAGGAGGAGCACAGGCACGGCGTCCCTGGGTGGTGCCACTCGTGGCTCCGACCGGTGGGGGCCCGGCAGTGGCACAGGAATCCCGTACAAATGAGGATGCCCCATACAAATTTCCGGGGGCATTGGCGCACACGACTCACTCCAGCTCGACAGCGTTCGTAGTGCATGAGCAGAGTCGGCCGGCCGGTCTTTTGGAGGTTGAGGCATTCTTGAGAGTAGCAATTTTGAGAGATGTCATTAGGACCTATGCTACAGCACATACAACAGGCTCCACCGTGTCATCTGTGCCACCTAGTGACCAGCTTCAGCGTGAGGAGTCTTCTATGTTTCCAGAGTCTAGGAGTTCCCGTATACACGAAGGAGCAGTGACAGACATGATGGAATCAGATGGTGGTCCTCACTCCATTATCGAGCAGGTGGCAGCGACCAGCCTTCCCGGCGAGACAGTGCGTGAGCGCCAGCTGAGCTTGTTGGTCTCCTCGACGGGCATTGTCGAGCCGAAGTCCTGCACACATGTGTTCACTACGGCGACAGTCGAGGACACTGGAGCAGATCCGTACACACGGATGGAGTCACCTCGTCAGCATGATTTGAGTTTTGCCCCCTCGTTTTCACCTGTTGGTGACCCTGCTGATCACATCGACGCTCAGAGTGGCAGTATCTGCACGGACGACATTTCCACATGCTCCATGGACTCTGACGAATCCTCCTTCTCCTTCTGTCTTGGCATGCGACCGCTCACTCCTCGTATGACAGACACGAGCTGTGGTGTGGATGCGACACCTGTAGCTACATCTAATGCTCCAATGTCTCAGCACTTTGCGGGTTTGGTTGACCCCCAGGAGGATGCAGCAACACCAGCTCCATCGTCTTCAGAAGCAGAGATGCAGATAGAGCTGTACTTGCGAGTTTTGCTGTCTGCATGTACAACATCCAGTGAGGCAGAGTTTATCCTACGCGAGACAGACATGGGCCACCTCCACATGTCCGAGGTAGATTACGCTGACTGTAGGAGCTTGTAGTGATGCTGCAGCGGGAGGTGATGGCAGTGCGTGAGCGATTCTTGGAGGAGGGGATCATCACTAACATCGGCACGAGCTTTACGCCACTATCATCTGGCACACCCACACTTGGGGAGGATCTTGTTCCAGCTCTAAGTATGACGTCAGCTGGAGACACTACCATAGGAGAGTTGAGCGTGCCTTGAGTTTCTGCCATCATCGTTCCTGTCGACTCCGTCATTGCTCTTCCTTCTGCTGCTGCTATCACGCACCTTCATCCACCCGACTCAGCTACTCCATCGTCACCTTCGTCCTTGAGTGGTGACCCGGTTTGTCGCTACAGCCCTCCTCTAGCTGTACACCCTTGTGCCTCATGGTACGTTGTCCCGCATCAGAGGCCAGCTCCGCCACTTCATCCACGGTCTCGTGCTGCTCGCCCATTCCCTTTCCTCTGGCGTACACATATGCATTGCAATAGAGTGGAGACAGGAGGGACTGTGAGTTGGGAACCTTGGCAATTACGCAAGGACTGGTACACCCCAGGTGATGTAGCTGCGACGTGAGGAGTCGTAGCCGGAAACACCACTTCGTCTTTGAGGGAGGGAGCTGAATCGTACATGACAGGGGGAGTTATCTTTCTATGATGGAGTGACCACATGATTCATCGTCCAGGATCTATTCAGCTACGACATGAGCATCTCCATCGAGGACATCGCCACCAGGTTCATCTACCCGAGGGGAGTGTTGTGTGGACCTCGACCTGACGTGACGTTATGGGAGATGTATGGCGAAGGGTCCATACTCTGCCATGAGCATATTATGTCCGCCCTCTGTTGGTCGAGACCTGGAAACTTGGTCGATTGCACGAGTGTCACGAGGAGACCATGGGGTTGTGTGTCTTGGTGTGTGGCCATACTACGTGTGGCATGTGCATGCCAGCTGGTTTTCTCATAGTGGTCGAGACCCAGAAACGTGGTGAGGTACACCCGTATTACCAGGAGACCCTCTATGATCATAAGTGTTGATTGATGATGCTATTCTGGTCATCACACAGACACCTGTTGGATTGCTCGTAGTGGTCGAGACCTGGACACTGGTACCGCCAGTGTCTCGAGGAGATCATTTTGTCGTCTGACATGTGTATGATGTGCATTACACTGATTTGTGTGCGTGTGCATGACTCCCCTCATGGACGAGACCCAGACACTTGGTGGGATGTGCCAGTGTCTACGGAGACCTTAGATGGGTAGCAGATGAGTGTGTGTGGTTGAAAAGTACATATTGTGGTTTGGTATACGTGTTGTTCCATGCCTTCGTTCATTTGTTCTCGCATGGACGGCTATGTCAGCCAGGGGGAGTGTTGGTTTGTGTGGCTTCCACCCGTTACGACTCACGCTGATACATTATCCATATACCTACGTTGGCGGTATATGGTAGAGGAGGGCGTGACGACACGACGGGCCTCCAGACTGTACCGAGATTTCTCTAACACCTACGACAACGCCGGCGAGACGCGGTCGATGCGTTCCTGCAGCCCTGTGGGCTTGTCGTGAGCTAGGGGATTTTTCTGGGTGGATTGAGACCCGCGCACCCGGTGGACTGTACCAATGCGACAAGGAGACCCAGTAGCTGTATTTGTGCTTCCGATGTTTGGAAAGCCGTGCGTGATGTCTGGACGCTGATCCCGAGATTTTATTGCACTGCTCGTATTTTCTTGGTGGTCGAGACCTGGGCACTCGGAGAGTTATTCTGGTGCCTTGAGGAGACCACTGTTGATTGTTATCATGGTGTGCGTAGTGTGTTCTCGCCACTGACTCGTTTGGGTTCAGCGGGGGTGACGAGGCCCAGTGCGGCTAGCTGTCGGTGCCCCTACACAAGCCCACTAGGGGCTCATCTATACTTTCTCCTTGTTCTTTTGTATTCATCGTTCCAGACTTAGCCAGATTCTTGCCGTCTTGCATCACAATCACACATAGAGCTCGTGTTTGTTTTTGCATGGGCCTGCATGCCCTAAGATATTTCCAATTGGAACTGTGACAGAGATGCCGAGGGCTCCTCGACAACCCCGCGGGACTCTACCGCCGCCCACTCTCGTTGGGCACATCATCTCTTCGCAGTTGCTCATTCACCTGCCTACGTGTGGCACCTCTCCTCCCACTTGTTAACATGGCAGTGCTCCGCACTCGCACAAGTCTTCGCCGATTTCCGCTACGGCAATCTCATCGAGCTGCTCACCTCTTTTGAGCCACCGCCGGCACTTCATTGTTAGCCTACGCATGAGCTTACAGTTCTCGTGCCTCAGCACAGAGTGTGACACTCTTGCCACGTGGCACTTTTGCCATAGCCAACGCCAACCACAGCAGCCGTCCTTGGCCATCGCTGCTCCTACAGCAGCACCACTGGTGCCGCCGTCTTCATACCTTCGCGACAGCGAGTCTGAAAATCTCTCCGGCCCACACCCACTGCCCCTTTGGGGCAGAGGTACATGTCGTGCATCCAAGCACTCCAGCTTGGGCCTCACTCTTCAGCCCTCCTCTTTTGTGCCCTCTGGTCTTGCCTGCTAGCATCTTGCAGCAGCTGACCTCTTGCAGCATCTCACTCTTTGCACCGGGTTCATTCCAAGGTCCATCACGCTGCTCTCTCGCAACAAGGGACCTGGTGCTGAGAATTACACTCTCAGTGATCCACGTCTCAGCAGCCCTAACCCTCTTTCCCTGGAGTCTCCTCCTCTTGAAGGTCCTCAGGACAAGGAGTTGGACTCTCCACGCACAGCCGCTCGGTGCGCAAATCCTGGGTGGGAGGATCCGAGAGTCTTTGACGAACCTCCACCCACCGACGACGACACTCCACTGTGGTTTTTCATGCTAGATAGCGTGTACTGACATGAAGAGCTTGCTGTAGCTGACGAGCGCAAACATGAGGAGCGTGAAGCAGAAGTAAACCGGCAAGTCTACACGCCGGATGACCTACCTTCTTCACCGCCCATGTCTCCAAGGATGCCACCTCCTTGTACCTCTCAGCCGTCCAACCCATCCTCGGCAGCTGCACCTTCTCCTACCCCTTCTCCTATAGCCGCTGCAACACCAGGGCCATCAACAGCACCTGAAGTGCCCGGCGTTATTCCTGCCCTGCCCGTTCACACCGACTCCATGGGCTTAGTTGGCGCCATTCTTGACGCACCTGCAGGCGTCGCTGCCACCTTCACTGCCACGGCCAGAGCCTGCCGTGCCCCGACACAAACGGCCGTCGGCCGTGCAGCTGAGGCCTACTCACACACTGCAGATTCTCTCACCCTGCTTGCAGCTGCCACCGCAAACATTGCCACACAGGTCACATCAGCTGCTGCCTCTGTTGCCATAGCAGCTTCCAGTGCAGCAGACGCCACATCCAGTGCTATTGGATCCATTCGGGCATCTACT
>SZWC01006638.1:57253-70105 GCA_023375785.1 Penium margaritaceum
GGCTTGTGACCTTCACGTCGGTATCAGAGCACGTGGACGTTCGCTCGGTCTTTGCGCGGACCCAAGGGAGGCAGCAGATCTACCAAAACTACATTTGGCCAGAATTTTTTCGTCACAACCGGAACCATGGCGGCAGCGGCATACAACCAGGCCTACCTCATGGAGGAGTTCCGGCGTGCTCTTGACGAGTTACGTCAAGAGAACCAGCAGCTGCGCACGGAGGTTGAGGCGAGGTACGTCGGCCAAGGGAGCAATGCATTGGGGGGTGTTGAATTGGCATCCGCACTTGCCTTTCGTCAGCCCAAGCCAAAAGAGCCGGAGTTCTACACTGGCAAGGGCAGTGCGCGCGAGTGGCTCTTCACGGTGAACACGTACTTCATGGTGTTGGGCATTCCCGTGGGAGAAGATGCCACGAGACTAGAGTATGCTCCTATGTTGCTCCGGGGAATGGCGCTGCAATGGTGGTCGGCATTGTGCTGGCGGAATGTCGCTGGGTTGCCGGATGGGCTGGGGGCCGGTGCACGGCTTCAGCCACTGTTGAGTCTACCGCTGGGGGGGGGAAGTGGAGCTCGGTGCGCGGGCGTTGACCGAGAAACCAGAGACGTGGGAGCAGTTCGAGATGATTCTCCAGGCTCATTTCGACCTCCTCAACGGCAGCCGGGTTGCACGTGACAAGATCAAGTACGTCAAGCAAGGCGGATCGGTCCAGGAATACACGACAAGCTTCATGGGTTTGGCGGCGTAGATTGATGACCTCTCGAACGCAGAGGCGTACGACCGCTACCATGACGGCCTGAAGCCGCACGTCCAACGTGAACTCGCGGTGCTCGGGTTGCGTACCTTTGGAGAGTTGGTCTCGGTGGCGGAGCGCATCGATGCGGTAAGCTACAATGTACGCCGGACCAGCTATGCAACACAACCACGGGTGGAGCAGCCGGGTCAGGCTGTGCCCATGGAGGTGGATGCAATCCAAGCCGGGCAGCGGGGTGCGGGCGGGCAACAGGGACCGAGAGGCAAGTGTTGGGCTTGTGGTGAGGAGGGTCATCGCAAGAGGGATTGCCCCAAGCGCAAGGCACAGCAGGGAAACAGGCAGCAGCAGTGAGGAGGGGATGACCTACTACTGCAAGTCTTTCATCCGCAAAGGACAGCACCAGCCCTGAAAGGCTTTTACCGATTAAGGAGCTGCCTTAGATGCTGGTGCGGAATGAAGGTGAGACCTGGCAGTTTCCAGGGATCATCTTGGAGCTGGTTCTTGAGATTCCGGAGGGGAGTTTCAAGAGTCCGAGGAAGCCATACGGGCTGCTGGACGGCGGTGCGAGCCATAGCTTCTTCAACGACAGGTTGGCGACAGGGTTGGGGCTCACACGGCAGCCGGGGACGTCGGCCAAGGTTCGGCAGGTGTCCGGAGTGGTGGAGTCCGGCAGGCCTCTCGTCAAGCACAAGGTCCGTATGGGTGAGTTGGTGTGCGACATGGAGTTCCACACTTGCCCTATAGATGATTACAATTGCTTGATCGGCCGGGATTGGTTGCACGCCTGGAATCCGAAGGTAGATTGGAGGTGGAACCGGGTGGTGGTGAAGGCGGACGGGAAAAATCTCACTTTGCCTTTGTGGCGGGGTGAGGGGAAGGAGTCAGAAGTGGCAGAAGTGGAGAAGCAGTTGCGCGTCATCAACTTGCAACAGCTAAAGCGGTGCGAGCACAAGGGTGGCCAGGTTTACTTGGCATGGTTGCGTCCACAACAAGCAGCAGAGCAGCAGATTGCAGTGGTTGAAGCAGCGGAGGGGCAGCCGGTGGAAGGCATGGGAGCTCCAGTGTTGCCTTCCGGTGTTGGGGAGGTGCTCAAGGAGTTCGGGGACGTTTTTCCAGAGGAGTTGCCGAAGGGGCTACTACCGCAATGCGACATTGACCACAAAATCAAGGTGGTGCCAGGATTGTCACCAACGGTGTGGTCTTACAACCCCATGAGCGATGCGGAGCTTGCGGTGCTCAAAAAACAGTTGGGGGAGTTGGTGGACCAAGGCTTCATTTGACCGTCAGTGTCTCCATACACGGCACCGGTGTTGTTTGTCAAGAAGAAGTCAGGAGAGCTGCGGATGTGCGTGGACTACCGGGCGCTCAACAACATCACGGTGAAGAACCGCTACCCGTTGCCACGGGCCAAGAAATTGTTTGACCAGCTACGAGGCGCGCGTGTCTTCAGCAAACTGGACCTCAGGTGACGATACCACCAAATTCACATCGCAGAGGAGGATGTGGAAAAAACCGTATTTCGGATGCGCTATGGACACTTTGAGTATCTCGTGATGCCTTTTGGGCTAACGAATGCTCCGGCTACATTCATGGCACTGATGAACCGGGTATTCCATCCCTACTTGAACCAGTTCGTGGTCGTCTTCCTCGACGACATCCTTGTCTACTCGCGGACGATGGAGGAGCACCAAGAGCACCTAAGGACGGTGATGGAAGTGCTGAGAAAGGTGTGGCTGTTTGCCAAGCTCAGCAAGTATGAATTCGCCAAGCAGGAGGTGGAGTTCCTCGGGCACATTGTCAGCGGGAGGGGGATCGGCATGGACCCAAAAAAGGAGGAAGCAGTGAAGGAGTGGCCCGAGCTGGCGTGCGTGTGTGACATCCAGGTTTTTCTGGGTTTAACAAACTACTACCAGAGGTTCATCCGGGGGCACACGGCACCCTTGACAGACTTGCTCAAGAAGGGGCGCCAATGGGAGTCTAGTGTGAAGGAGGGGCAAGCCTTCGGTGCAATGAAGGCTGCCATGTGTCAAGCCCCAGTGTTGGTGCATCCGGACACGAGCAAGGAGTACGTGTTGGCGACGGACGCAAGCGACTATGCGATCGGCAGGGTGTTGATGCAAGACCAAGGGAAGGGGTTGCAGCCCATTGCGTACTACTGAAAGAAGTTGAAAGGGGCTGAGCTCAACTACCTGATCCACGAGAAGGAGATGCTCGCGGTGGTCCAGACCTTCAAGCAATGGAGGTGCTACCTTGAGGCGCGGCGGTGTGTGGTGCACACGGACCACTACACGCTCAAGTACATCAAGTCGCAGCCAAACCTGAGTCGTCCTCAAGCACGGTGGATGGAGCTGCTAGAGGGCGGCTTCGACTATGAGATCCAGTACAAACCAGGGAGGATCAACCCAGCGGACCCGCTTTCGTATCGCCCGGGCTTGGGCGTGCATGTGATCACGGTGCTGGCGGGATCTCCAATCATCCGCAGCCTGTTTTCACACGGGTATGCGGAGGACGAGGACTTTGCTGGAAGTACGGTGAAGGGGTGCAAGTGGGATGGCCAGTATTGGTGGCGTGAGAAGGGTAACCAGATTGTGGTGCCGCGGAGTGCGTTGTTGCGGCAAGTGCTGTTGGAAGAGGCGGATGACTCGCAATATAGTGGTCATTTCGGCCACGACAAGACCTTCAAGACGCTTGCATGCCAATGTTGGTGGGAGACGAGGGGAGCAGATTGCAAGGAGTACGTGAGCAGCTGTGACACGTGCCAAAGAATCAAGTCACGGAGGGCACAAGCGCTAGGGGAGCTGCAGCCGCTACTCGTGCCGGAACGTCAGTGGACGGACATCTCACTTGATTTTGTGGGGGGTCTTCCACAGAATGCAACAAGCAACACCATGGTGCTGGTGGTGGTGGACCGGTTCAGCAAAATGGCACACTTTATTCCATGTGCGGAGAAGTTCACGGCAGCTGAGACGGCTCAACTCCTCTTGCAACTCGTCATCAAACTGCATGGGGTGCCAAAGTGCATGGTCTCTGACCATGGAGCAGCTAGTACGAGGGATCTCGGAGCTGGATTGCGAGGGATGGGAATGCAAGCACCCGGTGGCTAAATTTTCCTACAACTCAATAGTGCATGCCTCTCCGGGGCGGTCTCCCTTTAAGGTGGTGTATGGAGTACAGCCTGCATGTCCCTCAGACATGGCAACGGGATCGGACCTACCCGCAGTGCAGCAATTTACAAGTGACTTCACATAGGTGTGGTGCGGCGTAGGCGAAGCGCTACACAAGGCGCAGCAACAGATGAAGCGACAAGCGGACAAGCACCAGAAAGCCGAGGAGTTCTTGGTGGGACAAAAGGTGCTGTTGAGCTCGCGGAACCTGAAGCTGGCGGGGTTGGGCAGCGACAAGCTCAAGCCTCGGTGGGTGGGTCCTTTTCTGGTCAAGGGGAAGCGGTTCGCGGTCAGCTACGAGTTGGAGCTTCAAGACCACTATGGGATCCATCCTGTGTTCCACGCTTCTCTTCTCAAGGCCTACAAGGAGCCGGATGCACAGTTCGCGGAGCGGGGACGGGCTCCTCCTCCACCGGTCTTGGTGGAGGGTGAAGAGGAGTACGTGGTGGAGAAGATTCTCGGGCACCGTCGGCGGGGTAACGGGTGGCAGTAACTGGTGCAATGGCTTGGTTGTGGGCCTGAGCACAACTGTTGGATCCTTGAAGCTGATTTCCACAGGAGAGGTGCTGTCAACATGGTCCTCCGAGCGTACCAGGAGCGCACCAGGACGGTGCGCCCTCGAAGGGGGAGGGGGTGATGTTATGGGAGCCGCCGGTCGAGGCAGTGATTACGTCATCATGCTGATGTCAGATGCATGTTTTAATGCTTCCATTGTATTCTAAGTGAAAAACCGTGCAAAATCGACCCAAGAACTGGGTCATTTGGTACAGGGATGAGAAAGATATAGCCGTGCAAAGGTGGGAGGCGCACACCAAAAACAGGGGACGGACCGGTTTGACCTCGAGCACGGAAGAACGACTTTCTCGCCCACTGGAGCCAAAGCGCCCCTGGATGGACGCTTAGCCAATGAGGCAAGATTCATTGGGGTTCATTGGCGCTTCGGGATGGTGGCTGGAGCTGCATTCGCAAGCAAGGGCGCTTCGGGCGGCCGTGACCTCCGCTGGTGGTGCTGCCAGCGGCCGTCGCGCGTGGAGCATTCAAACGACCATAACATAGCCGTTTCTTCACGGATTGAGGCGTTCTTTGGTGTGTTGGAAAGCTCGTGGCACGTACTACATGATGCATGTATTATCTGCATAAATGCGCCTTGGTAGAGGGCTTTGGAGTGCCGAGGATTTTTCCGCAGGCTCATAGGGGCTAGCACATAAGGACACCTAGGGGTTGTTATAGTATGCGAATCTTACCCAGAGACTCTGTACATTGCATTGTACTGATCTATCAACTCTGAAGGATTCATTCCTTGCCCAACTCTCTTTGTTCTCCAAGCATTACCTTGCACACGTTGATTGGGTCCTACAAGTCTTTCGCAGCGCACCTTGGTACAAACGCCGCCAGGAGAGTCGCACGGCGAAAACCTCAGTCACTAGCAGCGACCTTGCTGCTAGGAGAGGGTCGTGCGACATCTCAAGGGTTGGCCCACACACCAAGGGGTCAAGGGTTGTGAGGTTTATCCCAAGGGCTCGGCGTGGGACCTTCACGCCGGACGCCCCTCGGTTCACACGGACGACCGACAGCCCAAAACCTGGGTGTCGTCCGTTTTGCCTGAAAACTGGACCATACCATAATACGCATGTTGCAAACAGTCATGCGGTCAAAATCAGCTAGAAGAATAGCAGTGAGGGGTTATGGCTGCCTAAACCCAGGCAGTGTTGACGCTAACCCCTAGTACCAGCAATGTCAGACAATCATGAAACTTGGACCCTAGGCATGACATAGGACAATGAACGAAGCAACGCAGTCAAACGTGGTGCTAGACATGCGCGGACAGCAAAGGCAATGACAGTGCTTGTCGGCGGCATGACTGCCGAGGAGGTCTGCCGATATAGCTGAGCACGAAGGAGGAAGGAGGCTCCAGTAAACTGCGTGTAGGTCTGAGCGTGCGTCGGCTCCATCGGGCGACACTCCATCAACGTCGTGTCTCACCGTCATTCATCTGCACGTCAATGTACACAAGCCGTGAGGATAAAACAGAGTACAAGTGAGAGATGTGAGACAAAAACCAACACTCCACCATGAATCACAAGCCCAGTGCACATGGACGGCCAGAGAGCACAGAGACCAAGAGGACAAGGCGAGAGAGAACCTCACGGACGAAAACCAACTGCACTCACAACCTTCTTAAACGAGTCACGGTTCAGTGACTTGTCAAGAAATCAGCCAACTGTCATGCTGTCTAAACCCACACAATGCTTATGCTGCCGTCATGCAACAATGAACGAACATAGTGATACTCGACATTGATGTACTTTGTGCGAGTGTGGTGCATGCTGTCCTTGTCAACACTGGTCATGACACTCTCATTGTCACAATGCAATGTGATGGACGAGACAAAGTGACGCGACGCGGACAACATGCAACACAGCCATACGCTCTCACACACACCAAAATCAAGGGCCACATACTGAGCCTCAGCAGTACTTCGTGCAATACAACCTTGCTTGCCATTGCGCCAGGACACACCCGTTCCGCCAACAAGGAAGATCCAACCAGTGGGACTCTTACCGTCCGGACTGCCGGCCCAATCATTATCGGTGTAACCTGTCACCACACTGGACGGTTGTCAATGGAACATGAGGCCTTGCCTTGGGGTAGAAACAACGTAGCGCATTGGATCGCAACCTCAAAGTGGAGGTGATGCGGCTCCTGATAGAACTGTGCGAGGAGGTTGATGGCGAACAAAATGTCTGGACGCGTCATCATTGCTAGGAACATCAGTGACCCGATGACGCGCAAATATGTAGTCACGTCTATTGGCTCCCCCACCACGGTTGGATCAGAGCTCTTGAGCATCGCCTGACCATCATGCGACATGGGTGAGGATGCTCTCGGCACGAGGGGCATATCCTCAGCAAAGCGCCCGGACAGGGTCTAGACATAGGCGGCCTGATGGACATGCANGCGCAGGGTCGGCAGAGCTGCGAAGGAGGCCGCCGCTAAGAAGCGTACAGCTGATCTCCTGGTTCCAGCAGTGCAGTGACTGTTTCAGGCCATAGAGGGCCTTCCTCAGCTTCCAAACCTTGCCAGAGCCGTCGTCGAAGCCTGGAGGCTGCACTATGCAGAGCTCCTTGCCCTCTAGTGAGCCATGGACAAAGGTGTTGCCCACAGCCATCTGATACGGTTCCCACCCGTGCTGGGTAACCAGGCTAAACAACGCTTGGCTAGTGGAGAACAAACCGACCGGGACAAAGATCATCCCAGGGACCTCAGCAAACCCCTTGGTTGTGAGATGGGCCTTGTACTTATCTAGGGACCCGTCCAGCTTCCACTTTTGCCAGAAAACCCACTTGGCGCCGATGGCCTTATGACCCGGGGAGAGGTCGACGAGCTCATGGACATGATGTTGCCGAATGGCGGCAAGCTCGTCGATGCATGCAGCCTCCCAGTGAGTAGCCTCAAGAGACGCCCGAGTCTCACGTAGAGTGGCTGGATCCCCTCGTCGCTCCGTGGGGCGGACAGTGAGGATGTGCGCATCCCGCTCCCCTGCTGGTATCCGCGTGAGTGTCACCGCAACGGCATACCGGTGCTCCTGATGGAGCAAGGCATAGACTAGTGCTTATCCTCAATGTAGATCAACGACGAGAGACAGTGTGGCCAAGTCGAGTTCCTTGGTGCCGGGGTCCCCACTCACGATAGTGGGAGTGGATCTGACATGAGGTGAGGAGCCTCTGTGCTCCCTGTTGTTCTGGGTCTGAGGATCCCGTCCAGACCACGTGTGTAGCATGCCGATATGGACAGGACAGTCGGCCGTGAAGGGCTGGCGAACACGGACGGGGCAGCCAGCCCATAGGGGCCAGCAAGCACGGACGGGGCGGTCGGCCCTAAGGGCTTACGGACAAAGACGGGGCAGCCGGCCCTCAGGGGCTGGCAGACACGGGCAGGTTGGCCGGCCCTGAGGGGCTATCGGGCGCGGACAAGACAACCGGCCATGAGGGGCTGGCGGACACAGATGGGGAAGCCGGCCCTGAGGGGCTGGCAGACACAAACAAGGCACCCGGCCCTGAGGGGCTGTCGGGCGTGGACGAGGCAGCCGGCCCTAAAGGGCTCGCGGATACAGATAGGACAGCCAGCCCTAAGGGGCTGGAAGACACAAGTGGGGCGGCCGGCCATGAGGGGCTGTCGGGCGCAAATGAGGTAACCGGCCCTGAGGTGCTAGCAGACTCAGACGAGAAAGTTGGCCGTGAGGGGCTGGCGGACACGGATGGGGTAGCCGGCTCTGAGGGGCTGTCGGACACAGATGGGGCAATCGTAGACGACGGAACGCCCGGACATGGCTGGACGGAGGACGAACCCACCACTCCCCCACACAACGGAAGGAACATCAGACGCGAACGAACAAACGAGGT
Organism: Penium margaritaceum; assembly: GCA_023375785.1. Taxonomy (NCBI): domain Eukaryota; kingdom Viridiplantae; phylum Streptophyta; class Zygnematophyceae; order Desmidiales; family Peniaceae; genus Penium; species Penium margaritaceum. Next base: position 65,572 of record SZWC01006638.1, read on the forward strand.
CGCGAGGAATCAGTCCTCAAAAAAGAGGGCATCACGGGACTCGACGATGCACTGTCGGGTGGGATCCCACCCGACAGTGCCTCGAAGTAGAAGACGTTAGAGATGCCCACATGGTGCGGACTGCGTTGGCCATGGTGCAGTTCCATCACTCAGAGACATCATTCTGGGCTAGCGTGTAAGGTGCCAACGTCTCATGATGGACACCACGGGAGGCGAGGAAGAGTGGTCTCCTCTAGAAGCTCACCACCAAAATCAGAACAAAAGCAACAGAGAGGGCGACCACACTCGCGTTCGGCACGGACAAGCCAGTCCCGAATGGTGGGAGCAATGTCGCTCTTTTGTGGAAGGCAGAAGACCCAGCGATAACGAGGATAGTCTTCCGTAAGCATCAGTACCTAATAACCGTGCTCGCCGACTCACTCTGTTGGGAGGGGACCCATGATATTAGAGTGAACCACGTCGAGCAGGGTGGATGCTCGAGAGGCAGAGAGGGGGTAGGTGGAACTGTTTATCTTGCCTTGAGCGCAATCAATGCACTTGGTGGGACACGGCAAAGGAAAGGAGGCTCGGTCAAGGCCCTTGGCCGGCTGCGTGTGAAGCATGATATCAGCAGTAGCAGAGTGAATGTGACAGAGGTAGCAATGCACGAGACGCGTGTGCTGCAGAGATAGAGTGCTGATAACAAACGCATGGCCAATATTGGTTGACGATGAGGGGACAGAGGTAGAGGCGGACAAGCGCGGGACGTGCCACAAGTTGCCACGGGCGGTGGCATGCAAAACGACATGACCGAATGGACGCAACGACACAGAGCCGAGACCACGCGAATGCAGAATGTCCATGCTCGTGCGATCAAGGGCGGTCACAAACAGGAGGCTAAGCTCAAGGCCAGGGACAAAAATAACATCAATCAAGAAGTTATCACCAGCTGGACCACAAAAACGAATGACACCAACACCACGGATGGGTAATACCTGACCAGAACCCGTCTGAACCCCGGTGACATCGATGACGTGACCAAGAAAACTGAAAGCCTCATGCGAGGCCGTCATGTGATGCGTGGTCCAGGAGTCGATGATCCAGGTCTCTGATGGATGGAGATGGCCAGGTTGGTGACAATCACATGGCAGTGGGCAAGTGACGCTAACGAAGTGGACGGAGGTGCAAACCGGGAGTGCCAGTCATCTTGCTAGGTGACATCGTCACGAAGAGGAGCAGGAGGGCAAGGCACGGCAAAGGATGGGACGGATGCAAATACAAGACACGATCATAGTACCGACTCTGTCATGCAGGGTGGGGAGGAACTAGCGACTACGCAACTCGTACTTCCTTGGGGAGGAGGTCGAGGAAGGCCCAGCTCAAGTGCGATGAACTGCTCCAGCTGGCACTCGCGGGCGGAAGGTCCAACTGAGTAGACCGACTTCGGTGTGACTACGCAGGAGTTCAAGAGGGGGAAGGAAGGCACCGAGGACTATGGAGCGGGCGCGGACGGATGCAAAGGAGGGTGCGGGGGGGGCGTCGCGAGGGACGCAGAGACGACAGGAGCAGCGTTGGTCACGGTTGCAGTGGCAAGGCGTCGCTTGTGCTGGCGACGCATGGTGGCGATGACGCGAGCCTCGTCGGTCGGGAGGGGGAACGTGTACCACCCGTGTCCTAACTGGCCACAGTTGTGGCAGACGAGGCTGGCGTTGCCAGATCCGCTAGTCTGCTTGCTGAGGACCATTACCCTTCTTGCTCCGTTTCTTCTTCTTCCTAGCCGAGGAGGCATCGGAAGGCGTTGCTGCTACTAGGACGGAAAAAGCCACGGAGGCGACGACTGGAGAGGCGCGGGACTCCGTGCAATGGATATGTGACTCTTGACAAGCTTCCTCGATGCAGAGGAAGAGCTCGTATGCCCTGTGCATGAGGGTGCCCTTGGCAGCCATCACGGCGAGGGCGTCCTGGGAGTAGTGGACGAAGACGTCGGGGAAGGGGCTGGTGGTGTCGTGCTTGATGGCCAGGAGCGCGGAGAGAGGGGTGGCGCGGCGTTTCCGAGGCGGCGTAGGATATCCTCTGCACACTGCCAATAGGAGGTGACTGTCTCGGACTCCCCCATGTAGAGGGAGTTGAAATCCCAGAGCAGGCGGCTGGTCTCAGCGTCATTAGACAGGCAATGAGGACGCGCGAGTATGTGTCAAGCTGCTGCTGGGTCAAGGAGTCCGCCAATGGTGAGGTCGCCGAGGAAGGGCTCAAGGGCTAGGCGGGCGGCTGGAGGAGCCACAGGGACGAGGGCACGTACAGCGCGACCGGCGTCATAGAGNGAAGGGCAGGACGTAGTAGAGCTACAAGTTCTCGCCCTGTGTCCACATTCGGAAGCAGAGTTCCCAGCTCCGGAACATGTCGCCAGCCTGAAGCGGCGGCGACGGGGTTTCAAAGTCCTTTAGCCTGTGACGAGCGCCCAGAGTGGGGCCAAGGACTGACGTCACCGTCTCCCGTTGGCGTTGGGTATGTTGTTGCGCCAGGTAATGCGTGGCATAGGAGACTGCAGAGCTCGTGTACTCGCATGGAACAAACGGTACTTGCTGACATTGCTGCAGCTGTTGCGGCGGCAGCTACAGCTGTAGTAACAACGGCTACTACTACTGCTGCAACGCCGGCTACTAATGCTGCTATTGTGCCTTCTGTTGTAGCGGCAGTGACGACACTTGTGCCGCTAGCTCCTGTGTCAACGTTGTAAGCTGCTAGCGCAAGGCAACAAGCGGATCTGTCGTACCAGCATGGCTGACAACGGAGCCTGTAGGGTATTGCTGCTACTACTGTTGTTGCGACTGCTGCTCCTACTACTCCGGCTACTGTTGCTACTGCTACTACTACTACTACTACTACTGTTGGTGTTGCTGCTGCTGCTGTTACGACTACTGATGTTGTTGCTTCTGTTGCTACTGTCACGGTTGCCATTGCTGTTGTTGATGCTGATGCTGCTACTTTTCCTTTCACTATTGTTGCGGAGGCAGCTGATGCTCATGTTGTTCTTGTTGCTGTTGTAGTGACGATAGCTACTACTGGTGCTGCTGCTATTACAGCTGTTGGAGGAAGGGGGTTCCTCCAATAGAGGACGACCCCTCTTCGTTCTCTGCCATGTTTTCCTCCTTGTACCCCTTTTTTTATGTGCTGCTTATGTTAGTGGTGACATCAGCAATGACGTCAGCATGGGATGGCTGACATTGGTAGCTACTACTGTGTTATGTGTAGAGTTGCTGCTATAGAAAAGGTTTTTTATTAATGAAGTCAGCAGTGACGTCAGTAGTGACATCAGCTAAGGAAGGCTGACATCAGCAGCGATTGCTACTGCTCCTGCTGGTCTGCTGTTGCCACCGATGCTATTACTGCTACTGCTATTGCTATTGCTACTGTAGCTACTATTGTGTTAGCACTGGCTGCTACTGTTGCTGTAGTTACTGCTACTATTGTTGTAGTTGCTGCTGCTGCTCTGTTGCGACTGCTATTGTAGCGGTAGTTGGTGCTATTGCTGCTGCGGTTATTGTTACTGCTGATGTTGCTGCTACGGTTGTTCTCACAGAAGCGGTTGCTGTTACTGCTACTAGTGTTGCAGCTACTATGGCTGTTGTTGCAGTAGTAAATGCTGCTACTACAGCTGTTGTCGCGTGCTCTGGTGTGGGGGAATTTTGTTTCCTCTTTTGCTCGTCATAGTGAGCTTGCTGCTTGCTGTGAGCAGCGACCTGCGAGCAGCGAGCTTGCTGCTCGCTACTTGTAGCTTGCTGCTCACTGCGAGCAGCAAGTTTGTTACTTGCAGATTGCTGCTCCTTGCGAGCAGTTGCAGCCGCTGCTGCAACTGGCGGCTGCAAGCGGCTACTACAACTGTTGCTGCTGGCTACTGCCGGCTTTTGCTTGCAACTACTGCTACAGGGGTCGGCTACTGCTACTGCTCGCTCCAATTGCTATTGCTGCTGATGCGGGCTGCCGCTGCCACTGCTACGAGTTGCTGCTCCAGGTTGTTGCTGCTGCTTGCGGTTGCGGGCTGATGCTGTTGCGAGCTGCTGCTACTACCGGCTGCTGCTGCTGCACACAGCTGCTCCTGGCTACTGCTGCCACTGTTTGCCGCTGCTGCAACCTGCTGCTGCTGCTGCAAGCGGCTGCTGCTGCTGCTGCAAGCGGCTGCTGCTGCTTGCTACTGTTACCAGTCACTACAGCTGGATGAAGTTGCCACGTGCGTCATCGCCAGCAGGTGTTTGACGCGGCCTGCCGCTCACCTCCTCACGTCACGCGTGGGGGTCAGTGCAACCGAAAAATTTCAGCAGCATTTCCCCTGGCCCAATGGCCATGGGAAAAAATCTGATGCCGCCACTAGGCGGATCAATGTTGCCAGAAAAAATCAGGCAGTGTTTTCCCTGCACTGGCACGTATGGGGGTCCGCCGGCGTAGTCAGGCACCTGTACGCCAGTCTTCTGCTACTACTGCTACGCTCTGGCTCCGATACCAATACAGAAACTATGCTAGAGCGCAGGTTAGGGCAGTGATGTTGTTGATGCAGCGT
>SZWC01006638.1:76095-86516 GCA_023375785.1 Penium margaritaceum
TCATATGTTGCGTGGCCCCAAAGTCGATGATCCACGTCTCTGACGGATCCTAGACCGGTGTGACCAGGTTGTTGACAGTCACATGGCAATGGGCAAGTGACTCTGACGCTGTGGACAGAGGTATGAACCTAGACTGCCAATCATCCAGCCAGGCGACGTCATCACAAAGAGGAGTGGGTGAGAAAGGCATGGCAAAGGGTGGTGTGGATGAAGATACAGGACATGATCGTAGCACACACTCTGTCATGTAGGGTAGGGAGGAACTAGAGACCGTGCAACTCGCACGTCCCTTGGGAGGAGGGCAAGGAAGGCCGAGCTGAAGTGCGATGAATTGCTCCAGCTGACGCTTGCGGGTGGAGGGTCCGACAAAGTAGACCAGCTACGGTGTAATGGCACTAGAGTCCAGGAAGGTAGAGGAAGATACTGCTGGAGACGCTCGGGACGAGGGAGTGAGCGCGGATGCCTGCAAAAGATACCACGGTGGAGTCTTCGTGAGCGGCACAGGTGAAATAGGAGCAGCGATGGTCATGGTAGAGGTGGCCAGGCGACGCTTGCGCTGGCGACGCATGGTAGCGATGACGTAAGCCTTGTGAGTCGGGAGCAAATACGTGCACCACCCATGCCCAAACTGACCACATATGTAGTGGACGAGGCTAGTGCTGCCGAATCTGCTAGATTGATGTTGAGGGCCCTTACCCTTCTTACCCCTACGCTTCTTCTTGCCAGTCGGGATGGCGTTGGAAGACGCTGCTGATGCTGGGGCGGCAACGGCTATGGAGGCGACGGCACAAGAGGTGAGGGACTCTGTGCGATGAATGTGTGACTCCTGTCTAGCCTCCTCAATGTGGAGAAAGAGCTCGTATGCCTAGGACATTAGGGTTCCCTTGGAAGCCATTACGGTGAGGACGTCCTGGGGATAATGGACAAAGATGTCGGAGAAGGGGTCTGTGGTGCCACGATTCATAATCAAAAGTGTGGAGAGAGGGTCTGGAGTGGCGTTCCCGATGCGGCGCACGATGTCCTCTGTACGCTGCCAGTAAGAGGTGACCGTCTCAGTCTCCCCCATGTGGAGGGAGTTGAACTCCCGGATTAGGCGGCTGGTCTCAGCGTCACTCGAAAAGCGATGAGGATGTGTGAGTACGTGCCACGCCGCTGCCGAGTCAGGGAATGGGCCAGTGGTAAGGTCACCGAGGAAGGGCTCAAGGGCAAGACGTATAGCTCGAGGGGCAACCGGGATGAGGGCACGCACTGCGCGACTAGTGTCACACACCTGGTCTGCCTGGGTGGAGTCATAGGGTAGGACATAGTAGGGCCACAAGCACTCGCCCTGTGTCCAGATTTGGAAGCTGAGCTCCCAGCTCTAGAATGAGTCGCCAGCCTGAAGCAACGGCGGCGGCGTTTTAAAGTCCTTTGGCCTACGGCCGGCACCCACAGTGGGGCCTAGGACTAACGTCACCATCCGCTATTGGTGTTGGGTGTGTTGCTGCGCCAGGTACTGCGTGGCGTAGAAGATCGTAGGGTTTGCGTACCTGGGTGGAACAAAAGGTGCTTGCTCACGTTGCTCCTACTACTGCGGCAACTATTGCTGCTGTTGGGGCGGCTACTGATGTTGTTGCTACGACTGCTGTTACACTAATAGTGTCGACAACTGTAGTGCCGCTAGCTACGTGTCAGCGTTGTGAGCTGCTGGCGTAGAGCGGCGAGCAGATCTATGGTGCTAGCATGACCTACGACAAAGCCTACGGGGTATTGGTGCTATTGGTGCTGCTGCTTTTTGCTGTTGTCGTTGTGGCAACGGCTGCTACAACTGTTGTGGCTACTACTGCTGCTATTGTTGCTGCTACTATTGTTGCTACTGCTACTATGGCTGCTACTATTATTGCTGATGCTGCTGCTTTTGCGGCTATTGCTGTTGTTGCCACTCCTAGTGCTGTTGCAACGGCGGCAGCTGCTACTACTGCAGTTGAAATTGTAGTTGGTGTACAAAGGAGGTTCCTCCAATAGAGGAGGACCCCTCTACATTGTCAACCCTGGTGTTTTGTTTCCCCTCTGTCAACAAGTACACTCTACTTGTTCCCCTTTTTTTTGTGTTGTTGATGTCACAGTGATGTCAACATTGACTTTAGCCTAGGATGGCTGGCATTAACAGCTGCTACTACATTATCTCCAGGGTTGCTGCTGTAGCTTTTTTTTTGTTGTTGTTGACATCATAAGTAACGTCAGTAGTGACGTGAGCTAAGGATGGCTAACCTTAGCAGCGGAGGTTGCTGGAGCCGTTGCTGTGTCAGTTGCAGGGCAGCTATTTCTGCTGCTACAGTTACTGATGCTGTCGCTGCTGCTGCTATTGGTCTGCTACTGTAGTTGTTGCTATTGCTACTATTAGTTCTACAGCTGTTGTTGGAGCAGCAGCTACTCTACTGCTATAGTTGCTGCTATTGTCATTGTTGCGTCTGTTGTTGTAGCAACGGATACAACTATAGCTGTTGCCGTGGAGCTACTATGATTGCTGCTGTCGTTCAGCTGTTACGTACTGCAACGGCTGCTTTGGCTGCTACAACGACTATGGCGGTGCCTACAACAGCTGTAGGGCCGCCTGCGGGGTGGGTTTTTTTTTGTGGATTCCCTTTTTCTCCTCTTTTTTTTCTTTGTTTGTCACAGTGAGCTCGCTGCTCGCAAAGAGTAGCAAGGTGCGAATAGTGAGCTTGCTCCTTGCTGTGAGCTACGAGCACTGAGCTTGCTGCTTGCAACTCGCTGCTTGTTACGAGTAGCGGGCTGTGAGCATTTGTAGCTACTACTATTGCTACTGGCCGCTGTTGTAGCTACTATTGCTATCTGCTCCTCGCTACTGCTGTTGCTATAGCCGGTTGCTGTTGCTGCTCGCTATTATTGCTGTTGCAGCCGACTGCTTCTGGTGCTCGCAACTGCACTGCTGCAGCCGGCTGCCGCTATTGCTTGCTGCTGTTGCGCACTGCTACTTTTGCGAGCGACTACAGCTGGCTCCTGCAGCTGCTTGCTGCCACGGGCTACTGTTACTACGAGCTGCCACGAGCTGTTGCTGCTGCCGTCTGCTATTGCTATGCACAACAGCTGCTGGCTGCTGCTACCACTACTCGCTGCTACTACAAGCTACTACTACTACTGTAGGCTGCTTCTGCTGCTTGCTGCTACTGCCAGTCACTGCACCTGGTTGACGTCGCCATGTACGTTGTTGCCGACAGGTGCCTAACGCGGCCTGTCGTTCACCTCCTTGCGTCATACCTGGGGCTCAATGCTGCCGGAAAAAATACGGCAACATTTCCCTTGGCTCAATGGCCATGGGAAAAATCTGGCGCCGCCACCAGGCGGGTCAATGCTGTCGGGAACAATTTGGCAGTATTTCCCCTGCACTGGCACGTATGGAGGCCACCATCGCAGTGAGGGACCTGTACGCCAGTTGTCTGGTGCTGCTAGTGCGCTCTGGCTCTAATACCAAGCTGGAAACTATTCTAAGGCGCAGGTTGGGGCAATTACATTGTTGATGCAACCTGCGCGCTTCCACACTCGTTGCTTAGTCTGTTGCCTCCTCAGTCAGCCGCTCTAGAGTTGAAGTCTGATTGCTCTGGGTTTGTTACTCAGAGATGCGTGCGCCAGTGTTAGCACCAGAAAGCAGCTGAAAACTGGAAGTGACTGATTAAGAAACAAGAATGAAACACAATTAGAGATCACTCCAAGAACTAGCCTCCCCCAACTCTGTAGGACTTGCTACTCAGTTCACCAGCCAAGCAGAAAATAGCTCTATTTTCAGGCAGGCAAGTTTTCTCGATGAGCCCTGCCAGACGGCTGACAGCCCAAACCCGGGCATCGTCCGTTTTGCATGAAAATTGGACCATACCATGATACGCACGTTGCAAACACAGTCGTCCAGTGAGAATCAGCTAGAAAAGAGGCAGTGAGGAGTGATGGCTACCTAAACCCAGGCAGCGTCTACGCTAATCCTCGGTACCAACAGTGCTAGAACATCATGAAACTTAGACCCTAGGCATGACATAGCGCTGCAAATGCAGTTAGACACGACGCTGGACGTGTGCACGCAGCATATGCAGCAATACTGCCTATCAGCGGCGCGACTACCGAGTAGGTGTGGTGATGGAACTGAGCACCAAGGATGGAGGAGGCTCTAACAAACTGTGTGTAGGCCTTAGCGTACGTCGGCTGCACCGGACGACACTCCATCAGTGTCGCGTCTCGTCGTCAGTCATTTGCACGTCAATGTACACAAGCCTAGAGGACACAACAGAGTACAAGTGAGAGATGTGAGACAAAAACCAACACACGGGGGGGCGTGTGAGCAGCAAAAGTAGGAGTAGTGGACACAACACAGAGAGAACGTGCCACGTGTCACCACGTCGATAGCATCGTGAGGGAGGACAAAGTGACTGCATGTGAATGCCACATGGGTGATGAGCATCACAAAGCGGCATTAGTGGCTACGACAGCAGCAGAATTAGCGACTGTGGTAGTAGCAGTTGTAGGAATACCAAACAAAGTGGCGACAACTGCGGTGACACGTAGTAGGAGCAGTGGCGGTAGAGGAGCTGCTCGTAACAACAGTAGCAACGGCGGCAGCAGCGGCGGCAGCAGTAGTAGTAACGGCAGGAGCAGTAGCGGTAACAACAATAGCGCATAGGATTAGTAGTAGCACCCATAGTAGTAGCGGCTGCAGCAGCAACAACATGCAACAACGGCGACAGTAGCATCAACGGCAGCAGTAATAGCAACGCACAACAGCAGCAGCGGTGGTAGCAGCAACGCTTGCGGCTGTAACAGCACTGGCGGTAGCTGCAAGCAGTAGTAGTAGCGACAAGCAGCAGTGGCAGCAGCAGCAAGCAACAGTGGCGATAGCAGCAAGCAAAAGCAGGTGCTGTTACATAGAGTAGTAGTAGCAGAAGTAGCAGCCGAAGCAATAGTAGCAGCAATAGCAACCACAACAGCTGTACCCATCGCCGCAGCTGTTTCTACCAAAGGGCCTCGCAGCCCTCCTCTAAGGGTCCCACTCTGAGGGAGCCTTTTGAGCCCCCACAAAGGGGCACCCTCGAAGGGAGCCTGTTGGCCCCATCGAGCCCCCCCCCTCCCTCTCGAGGGGCCCCTCGGAGGGGCCCGTGAGCCCCCTCGGCCCCGTCGGCCCCATCGGCCGACCGACGGAGGGGGCCGACGGCGAGAGAGGGGCCGAACCCCCCCCCTCCCTCTGTTCGCTCGTCCCACCCACCTCACACAAGCATGCGAGTGAGCGAGCGTGCACGGGAGGGAGGGCTAGCCAGACATCCCTCCTCTTCTTCATTTTCTCAGTTTCTCCAAGTGAGGGGCATTCGAGAATAGGGGGGCATGAAGAGAAAATTTTCAGGCAAGAAAAGGGGGGAGTTGAGGGTAAGAGGAGGGAAAAGGAAAACAAAAAGGGGGGCTGAGGACAAGAGAAAAAAATGAGGAGCGGGTGAGGGCAAGAAGACAGAGGAAAAAAAATCTATAAGCACCTGCCACCGACAACTGCAGATGCAACCCGTCTAGCAGCCGCCGTAGCATGATCCGTAGTGGCAGTAGCCACAACGGCAGCAGCAGCGGCGGTGGCGGTGGAATGGCGATGAGTGCATGGTGCAGAGAAGTTGCAACAGCACTTGCAGTCTCCCCTTCCCAGCCGATAGCGGACTGTCATCGGCGGTGACTTCTTTTTCGAGACGCGCCGTGGATCGGCGTCTCTATGGGGCCCTTGGATTGGTCCCCACACTTCAATCCGTAAGATCGACGGCGTATTTGGGTTTGTCCATCTCTAAGGGCTTGGTTGTCTACCAATTGAAGCAGCAGCCGCACCTGTAGCCGCCACATCTTCTGTTCTTGGAGCAGGTTTCGCTCCATTAGTGGCAGCAACACTAGTAGACGCAGCTGGTCAGAGTCTCTTCTTTGGGTGTACTGTGGTGGTACAACTCGTCCCTTTTGGTCACTTTTGTTGACCTCGACACCATGACTTGTGCGAGTGACTAGTGTCTCTTGGTCTCATCCTCTCTCGTGGCTTGGTGTTCACCAACATGAGTAGCTACCCTCGGCACCTATCCATTGTCTGGCGCACGAAATGAGTGCAGACACCTAAGCGGGCGTCTTGCACGTTCTCTTAATACTACTTTGGTGATGGACATCATGGTTGGCGTCGCTGCTGGACATGCCCTCGCGGCTGGCATCCACCTTGGCTTCAGCCTCGTCCGAGCATGCGTCCTCCACAATATGCGTATCTGCCAACATTGGTAGATCCCCTAGCTGGACCTCTGGCGACCATATTCACTGAGATCTACGGTGTGAGGTAGATGGTTCATCGGTTTTTTGACCTCGTCACCACCGAGCGTGTTTCTACTACTAGTTCATCGACTACCTCCTTGATCTCATCTGCTTCATCCTCTCCTTCATTATCACCCGATGGTCTCCCTTCAACCAAACCTGTCGGCCTGTCCCAGGCTGCCACCACCCTTTCAACCCTGCCCTCTTCTACCACCACGACGCCTCCTTGAGATGACATGTCTTCATGTAGCTGCTCAAGTTGTGTATCTACGTGGAGCCGGCGTCAGTGCTCTACACGTCGTGCTTGCGCTAGTCTTGAAAGATTCTCCACCTCCTCGGTTTCCATTGCTCTACCCGTCTATGGGGACTATGGTCACCGCGCACTATTTGCTGTGACCGTAGTGACAAGATCCGCACCCCCGCCGTACCGTGGTGCCCGAGCGTCAGCTCAGGCAGATGTGGATGATACGGTGGCAGCACATGACCTCGAATCTGATCTCGACATGGCGTTCATGGTGGAGACTTGCGTGTTATCGAGATCGACTTCCACGTCTGGGCTAGATCTAGATCTTCCGTAGCAGCAGGTTGCANAGTCGGCGTCAGTGCTCTACACGTCGTGCTTGCGCTAGTCTTGAAAGATTCTCCACCTCCTCGGTTTCCATTGCTCTACCCGTCTATGGGGACTATGGTCACCGCGCACTATTTGCTGTGACCGTAGTGACAAGATCCGCACCCCCGCCGTACCGTGGTGCCCGAGCGTCAGCTCAGGCAGATGTGGATGATACGGTGGCAGCACATGACCTCGAATCTGATCTCGACATGGCGTTCATGGTGGAGACTTGCGTGTTATCGAGATCGACTTCCACGTCTGGGCTAGATCTAGATCTTCCGCAGCAACAGGTTGCATTAGGAGGAGTGCACGTCCCGTGTTCCTGGCCGGTGCCACTAGCAACTCCCACCGGTGGCGCCTCGGCAATGGCACAGGAGTCCCATACTGATTGTGATGCATCTATCGGACTTTTGAAGGGGTTTGTACAGCACGCTCACACCACCCTAGCGGAGGTTGTAGTGCATGAGACATGCATGTCATCGAGGTTGACATCCACACTGGAGCGGGAGCTGGATATTCTGCAGCAATAGGTTGCATCAAGAAGAGTGCAAGCCCTGCCTCCTTGGGTGGTGCCACTTGCGATTCCGACTGATGGCAGCCCGACCGTAGCACAAGAGTCTTGTATGGCTCAGGATGCCCCTTACGGATTTCTGGGGGCGTTGGTGCACGAGGCTCACACCAGCTCCGTAGCGGTCGCAATGTAGGGGCAAAGGGGACCAGTTGGTCTTTTAAAGGTTGAGGCATTCTTGAGAGTAGCATCATTGAGGAAGTTATAGGGATATGTGCTGCAGCAGACACAGCAGGCTCGACCTTGTCATCGGCGCTACCTGTGGATCAACTTCAGTGTCATGAGTCCCCTATGTTTCCAGAGTCTGTAGAACTTAGCACACACGACAGAGTAGCGACACACATGACAGATTTAGATGATGGGCCTCACTCCATCATCGAGCGGGTGACAGCGACCAGTCTTCCCGGCGAGATGGTGCGTGAGCGCCAACTGCGCTTGCTCGTCGCCTTGATGAACATTGTCGAGCCGGAGCATTGCAAAGCTGTGTCCACTACACCAGCAACTAAGGAANACGTTGAGAGTGGCAGTACCTACACGGACGACATTTCCACGTGCTCCGCGGACTCTGGCGACTCTGCCTTCTCCTTCTCTCTATGCATGCAACTACTCACCCCTCGTACGACGGACACGAGTTGTGGTGGGGATGGGCCACCTTTAGCTATGTCCAAGTGTGTAGTATCTCAACACGTTGTGAATTTGGTTGACCCCTAGGTGGATGCATTGGTACTAGCTCCATCTCCTTCAGAAGCAAAGACAAGGATGGAGTTGTACTCACAAGTTTTGTAGTCTGCATCTGCAGCATCCAGTGAGGCACAGTTGATCCTACGCGAGGCAGACATGGGCCACCTCCATATGTCCGAGGCAGATTACGCTGACCTACACGAGCGTGTAGTCATGCTACAGTGGGAGGTGATGGTAGCGCGTGAGGGACTGTTTGAGCAGGGGAGCACTAGTACTATCGGTACGAGCTTTCCACTACAAGGATCTGACACATGCATGATTGGGGAGGATCATGTACCAGCTACGAGTACGATGTCCGGTGGAGACACTACCATAGGAGAGGTGAGCATGCCTTCAATTTTTGCCATCTTCGTTCCTGTCAACCCCATCAATGCTCCTCTTTCTTCAGCTGCTACTATCACACACCTTCATCCACCCACTTCGGCTATTCCATCATCATCTTTGTCCATGTATTGTGGTCCCGTTTGTCTTTGCATCCCTCCTCCTCTTGTGGCGGCACACCCCTTTGCTTCAAGGTGCTCTATCCCGCCTTGGAGGCCAGCTCCACCACTTCATCCATGCCTGTGCATTGCTCGGCCATTCCCTTTCCTCCAGCGTACATGTTGGCTCCAGTGGGTGTGGAGGCACCCTCAAGGATGCCTAGCTCTCACTGAAGCACGCTACCAATGTTTGGGCAGCCAATGGACCAATGGTGAAGAATGTGGAGCACAAGGATCACCGGCAAGAGTGGACAGAACATGTCGCATTCAGTAGAACTGAATCAAAACACGTTTTTGTTAGTTAGCATAGTAAGATTACATCATATTCTTATAGCCTGTGATCAAAACTTTGCAACTCATCCAAGCACGTCCAAAACGGAGCAATAGAGCCCCTGCTATGGCCGTCGAAGTAACCCTTGGTAGAGCCGGCCACCTAGCCTTGCACTCTAGGCGACGGCAGGAGCTTCGATGATGACCCGTTGAAGCGCCTTTCCTCGCCCAGAAGTTGAGGAGAAGTTCACCCTGGTCAAGAAGGTCCTTATGGTTACCTCATTCATGCCCCTAGTGCATTTGGAGCCTAGTAGGAACGAACTCGGATCACTGGCGGTGGATTATCCCGCCACCCATGGCGGGTACCAGATTCCACCCTTCCACCACCCGATTTTTGGGCTAGGCTAACTTTCCAAATACTCACTCAAATCGAGCGATTCAAAGCTCAATCCTGCATAGAAAAATCCAATAAATCAAAATCTAGAGTCAGATCAGGTGTTTGAATAATCCTCAGCGGTCGAGCCAGGGAGTACGCTCAACAGCACTCATGGCAAGGGGCACACCATGTCAACAATCTCCCCCTTGCACCGCAGCCTTGATGTCCTGTCCTTGGAACCTGTAGCATTTTAAACTTCACTATGCAGACCGAGCTCCATGCAGCTTGCGTCATGNCTCCCTTTGCCACCAAGTCGCGAGCGTAGTGATGCCGGATCTTGATGTGCTTGGTCCTCCTGTGCAGCATCGGGTTCTGGGTCAGGCTGATGGCACTCATGTTGTCAACGTTGAGTACCGTTGGCTTCCTTTGCGGCACGCCGATATCCTTTAGCATCCACCGCAGCCACACCACCTCCTTTGCGGCTTCCGCGAGTGCAATGGACTCTGCTTCGGTGTTGGACAGTGCAACACGGTCCTGCTTCCTGCTTACCTATGAAACTGATGCACCACACAGCACAAACAGGTATCCAAACGTTGATTTTTTGTCATCCACATCACCAGCCCAGTCGGCATCGAAGTAGCCGACCAACTTGAGGGAGTCGTCACGTGCTCCCCCTCTAAATACAAGTCGCGACTGTTTTGTTGCCATTAGATAGCGGAGGATCCGCTTCACCGCTTGCCAATGCCGCGGCCCGGGGTCAGCAACGTAGTGGCTCACTTGGCCCTCCGCAAAGGCCAGGTCAGGTCGCGTTGTCACCATGGCGTACATGATGTTCCCCACCGCGGACTGGTATGGCACACCTGCCATCTCCTCCTTCTCCTCTTCCGTGCTCGGGCCCATGCTCGAGCTCAACTCACATGTGGTGGTCATGGGTGTGCCGATGGGGTTGCACTCCTCCATGTTGTAGCGGTGAAGCACCTCTTGCACGTACTTTGCCTGCCCCATCTCGAGTGTGCATGCCTTGCTGTCCCTCTTGATGGCTACGCCGAGGTAGTACTCGAGCCCGTCCATGTTGGT
>SZWC01006639.1:8974-36419 GCA_023375785.1 Penium margaritaceum
GGGGGGTGCCTGCCATCCCATGTTTTCCATGCTTAAAAAAGGACCACAAAATGTTTCCTTTGGTCTGTTTTGTGGTCTGAAAAATGATCTCTGCTTGCGCACCAATGATCTCTGCTTGCGCACCGCTCCTTTTCTCCGTTCTTGCAACTCTCTGCTCAACGTTTGCCTGCTGCTGCCTTTCCCCCATCGGCTCTGCTCGATTTTTTCACTCTCACCCCCTCCTGTGCCCTTTCCCATGCTTCCCTCCACGCCCCCCCTCCAGGGGACCCCCTTCCCCCTTCCACTCCCTCACGTCCTTTCCCCCTGCGCTCACCACTCCCTTCTTCTCCCGTCACCACTCCCCCGTCGTCTCGCATCACAACCCTCCATCTTCTCCTCTCACCGATGCGCAGGTGGCTGCGCTGCGCGCTCCCGACGGCCACATGATCGGCCTGGTCGAAGTGGACGAAGCAGACTTCCATTAGAGTGCCGTGCGCATAGGCAACTTATCTCCGTCCATTTTTTTTAACAGAACCGATGGATAGAGACGGTAGGCACATCTCTCTCCCTATGGGGGACATGGTTGCCGCTGTCCAAAACCACAAGGCCAGCTTTTGCGACGCAAGGTCAACTCTCCGTCCACAAGGTCAACTGTGCTGCTGCTGCTGCTGCTGCCGCCGATGTTTTCCCCTCCACTTCCGAATTTCTCCCCTCCGCGCGTTCTCAGCCTGATGATGCATCAAACGCCCAACACCGACGCCTGCCCTGCCACAGCCCTAGCCTCGTCTTCCTCTCTTGTCGCCAGCGCGGTGGAAGCGTCGACCCCGATGCCTTCGTTGCCGCGTTTCTCTAGATGTGACGCGGCATGAAACACCGCCGAGTGCCTTCCGCCTCCATCCTCCGCGGAGCATCGACCATTCGTCGCATCGCACCACGCGCATGTGGAGGAGGGAGCAATGGCTTGTTCTTGGACTAGGAGAAAGCCCGAGGTCGAGTCACCCGCCCACTTGTCGCTGCACCTGCCAACTGCAAATCCCACCACAAGACGGCTCCGCAAAATCACGCCAACGTCGTGCACACGTGTGCTGTCAGAGGCCCAAAATCCGAACGTTCCAAGGAGCATCAGTTCCCAACCAATTAGTCAGTGGTGCAACAAGCCCACACTGCCATGACTGTGCACTTGCTGAAGCCGTGCACATGTGTGCAGTGGGCTGCTGCGTTGAGAGAGAGTAGTGGCAAAGCTTGCTCAGCATACTGTTGCTGTGACAGTCCCCGCGACTTCTGACTGGATAAGTTGAAATTCGGACCAGGGACAAGGGACGACTTGGGGTTCATGCGTGGTGAAGGATGCACAAATATGGAAATGAAGTTCAGATCTCATTTTATGGTGTTTTTGTCGCCCATACCCCCCCTTCGCACATTTAATCATTCTGCTGTAAAGGAGCTTGGGAAAGATTGGTGCTCAGACATTCCGTTGTTAGCCCGAAACCCTTGTGGAATTGTGCATGATCTCTGCTGCTTTGGACATGTGAGGAAGTTAAATTCATGCCTAATGCAGAGGGACTATGCATGATTTCATGCCCTGTCAGGCGTAAAGCTGGAGTGACAACAAAAGCCCTGTTGTGAGGACGTCTAGGAATATGTCAGAGTTTGAGGAGGTGAAATTTGACAAGAGCAACACATTCGAGAATGTTTTCACCGACGAATTGTGACATCTACACTATTGTGCACGCTTAGAGTGATCACTTGCTAAGCATTCATTGACAAGTGTTTGGAAGCTTCCTAATACTATTGCAGTTGATGTGGCAAGAGTGTCCAAGTGCTCACGTTGTCAAGCACAGAAGACCCGAGAACAACAATAGTCTAGTTGGGGAGGCATGTTGGTTGTGACTACAAGACACACAAGTGACCTCTTGACTTCGTCCACATACACACACACACACACACACACACACTATCACTACGGTTGACTGAACAGACGTGAAGCTTCAGGCGCACACATAGTGGACAATGCATCCCACGCGTCTAACCCATGTGGAAGATTGGCGCTAGCTACATCATGTTCAGTTATGCCTCAGAGAAGAATTGCTGATTCCAACATAATAAGATTTGCATCTGCTGAGCAAACGTTAGAGATTCATATACATATAGGGAGACATGTACACTAGTGGTCGATGTTGTGATTTGCTTGTGCACCGAGTTTGGGGCTGTCGGTCCTCCGGCAGGGCTCGCCAATAAAACTCCACAAGCCACTTGGAAAAATGCAGTTTCTTTATTGGTCGGTAGACCGAGTAACAAGCCTCACAAAGGTGATGGCCTAGGTAAGCATGGAAGGGGTCTCTCACCCAACTTCATTCTTGCTGTCAACTCTATCATTACTCACGTCCAACTGCACTTGTGGCGCTAACTTTTGAGTGCTCTCTCATAGTTGAGCAGCCACTGCTGCTCACGCGAGAAGTCTGGATGCAGTAGACCACACACTTCAGTCCAAGTTTGTGAGGCGGCATAAAATAATCTTGCCAAGACTAACGTAGCATCATTCCAAGCTTGGTATCAGAGCCATAACGTAGCGGATGTAGCAGAGTGAGTAGCAACAACAGCGTACAGGTGGCAGTCAACGTTGGCGGACCTCCATACGCGCATGTACAGGAGAAACTTTGCTGGATTTTTTCCTGGCACAGTGAGACTCGCTTGGTTGCCGCTTTCAGACGCTCCCGGCGTAGGGGAAAATGTTGCCGGATTATTTTTCACGTCATTGACCCCACGGCGGTGGTATCGTAGGCGGTCAAGCGGCCAACGCAAAGAGGCACAATGTTAACGACGGAGCCGACACACGTGGCGACGGCACCGCCAAGCAGCAGGGAAGTGTCCCCAGTACTTCCCCATTTTTCCCCTCTACCTCCTCTTTATACCCGGTGTACCCTTACTACCCCACATACACTTCCTGTCAGGTGTAGCCACGTCAGCAGCTGTGGAATCAGCCCTGCTAGACTCAAAAAATGGAGATCCTGGAAGAAAGAGAACAAAAAAAATCTGGACACTTGCTCCTTGCTTGCTGCCGGCCACACTGTAGGAGCAGCAACAGCGAGATAGCAATAACATCATTCGCATCACCCAAGCAGTAGCTGTAGCAGAAGCAACAGAAGGAGCAGCCGCGTAGCAAGTGAGCAGCGCGCAATAGCCACGTGGTAGCTCGAGCATCGTGCAGAAACAGTCGTAGCAGTAGCGACGATAGTAGCAATAGTAGCAACAACAACAAAACAACAGTATTAGCAGAAGTAGCACTAGTAGCAACAGTAGTAGCAGCAACCACAACAACAGATTGCAGTAATCGCAGCTACAGCACGCAGCAGTAAGGACAGCAGCACCATCGCGGGACGGAAGCAGGAGCAGTAGCGGCAGCAGGCGGCAGGTGCCGCACAAGCTACGCGGAAGCCGCATAGGCTTCCGCACAGCTCGGACGGGCTGCCGGCCACCAACCAGAGAGAAAACTAGGGTATTTCAGAGAATCCACGAAGGGGGTACTTGAGACTTGGAAGGGAATTTCTGGAGAAAACGTCATTTTTTCTTCTTCATTCAACTCGCCCAGAAAAGTAATGCTGATTTTGATTTCAAATTTTACTGTCACTAAGTAACAAACACAGTACTAGTGGCAGTGTACGCCACCCGTTACCATGGCCAGTTCAGGCACCGCTAGTGCCATACAGTGGAGGTATGCTAGCTTGAAGCCGCCGACTGACCTAGTCGTCGCTCTTCAGCAATAAGTTGAAGACCTGCGGACGCTCCTAGCCACCTTACAGTCCGCCCTGATAGCCCTAGTCCAGCTACCTCTTCGTGGCCAGCGAGGTCCCACAGTCTCTGCCGCAGCCGACACGGTAGCCCAATATCACCAGTAGAATCAGCAGCCCGTCTCCAGTGTCATAGGGTCTTTAGGTACTGTAGCCAGTACAGGATGCAGGCCAAAAGATTTTGAGACAGCACCACCCCACCTTGAGGTTGGAGAATTCATGCCCTGGGAGTTATTGTTTTGCCAATGGGCTTTAGGTGAGGCTCTTTGGCCCTACTACACCCTGAAGTAAGACTCCTCCATCCCCGAGCAGTTGTTCAACACAAGCCGTGCAGCTAGGGCCCTTGTCTTTGCTGCACTAGGGAGTGGTCGTACTGACCTCAAGCCCTTCTCCATCGTTCTTGCTGTCGGTACCGACCCTGACCGCCATGAAGCCTGGAGTACCCTCACACTTCCCTACCATGCTTCTGGCCCGTCCGTCGTCAGTCATCTTATGAGGAGTTTCAACGACCTCAAGATGGCTGACTCCGAGTCTGTCACAACCTATTGGTTCCACGCACAGGATCTTCTCTGTGGGCTTGACAAGGCCGGCCCGCCCCCGCTAGCCGCTCTTCTCACTATCAAGGACGGTGCGACTCCCGACTACGAGAAGATCCTCGTCGATTTTTACCTTGAGATCTTGGAGGCCATGGCGTCCCAGGGCACTCTGATTTCCTGGTTTTGATCCCGGTTCTTGGACTGGGAAGATGCGATTTAGGGCACTCACCTACAGCATGGAGACACAGAAGCATAAGTAGCAGTCAACTCTGTTTCTCCTAGGACTTCGTTGACAGTGACCCCTGGTGCCGCCGGAACGAGCCGTGGTGTTGGCTGCGGCAAGGGGGGACATGGAAAGAAGGGGAAGGGCAAGACCCAGCAACCATCCAACAGCAGCTCCTCCCATAGCAGCTCTCTTCTCTGCTGGGTCATGGCTGGTGCACATGTCCACTACCCACTAACGAGTCTCCTGTCGATAGCGCCATGCGTCATGAGCGTGAGCGGTGCCTTAGTTCTACTGCAACTACCGCCTCTCTTCTTGGCGCTTCGTCCACTTCATCATCAGCGGTCTCCTCCACCGGCTCTGTAGCAGTCATGACTACATCCCTGATCCCTTCCATGCCTTTCGTTAGACCTGTTCCTCCATGGACTCCGTATCCGGTGTGGTCACCTCCACCGGCATGGCCATTTGGAATGGCCATGCCACACTACCTTTAGACTCCCGGGCCATCTGCTAGTGAGTGCAAGCTGGAGTAGTTCTTTGCGCACTGCCTCAGCATCCCTCTTCATTAGTCCCAGGGAAGTACGAGTTACATGTCTTCTGGTCAGGAGGTCACTAATAGTTGTCAGACTGAGACTGCTCTCTGCGGCGGTCCCCTCATTGCTAAGCATTGTGTTTGTACTCCCCCTTTGGATGATGTTGCCATGCTTGATGATTGGCAGACATGCTTTGCGTCTCAGTGTCATGCGCAACGCCCGTTGCCCCCTTCATGTCAGGTTGTTGAGTGCATCGTTATCGCATCCGTCCGCGACCCTGATGGCATTTGGATCATTGATTCCGGCGCTACGCATCACATAAAGTCTTGTCATCAGGAGTTCAGTATGCTTGGCCCGATTGGCGATGTCTACAGTGTTTGGACTGGGTCAGGTCAGGTACTTTCTGTTCGTGGTGTTGGTATTGTACGGTTTTGGGGTCCGTATGGCAATGTCTACGTCAGTGATGTGTTGTATGTACCTAGCCTTGAGCTTAGCCTTCTATCCTTCACTGCTCTCGGCCGTATGAGCATGGATGTTTTGGACTCTCGTGGCATTGGCACAATCACTCTTCGTTCATCTGGTCGTGCTATGTTGCATGTAGAGTCTCGTGATGATTTATGGTACATCACTCGTTTTTCCTTTGTGTCATCACCCCGGTCTTCGGACGGGACACACGTGTTTGTCACGAATACTCTTTCCCTGCAGCATACTAACATCCTTTCCCGTCGCCTGTGACACATACATAGCTCTGCCATCCAGAGCATGCTTGGCACACACCTTGCCCTTGGCCTCGACCCACCTACCATTTAGTTGCCTTGCAAAACTGAATGCATCCACTGCACTCAGGGTAAGATGCACATGTTATCATATTCTGTCTCCTCATCCCGCACCTCCCACCCGCTTGAGCTGGTCCATTCCGACCTCATGGGTCCCTTACCTGTTGAGTCTGTTGTAGAGCGTGGTCGTTACGTTCTCACCCTCACTGGCGACTACTCTCGCTTTTGATGGGTGTTCTACCTCTCGAAGAAGAGTGATGCAGCGGCTGCAATTTGTGATCGGCTCCTAATTGCAAAGCGAGTGTGGTCGTTTTCTTTGCTGCTTCGTTCTGACACACGTGGTGAGTTCATGGGAAAGGCAGATGCTTTCCTTAGGATTCGTAATGTCAGACATGAGATGTATTCTCCCTCTACCCCAGAGCAAAACGGTGTCTCTGAGCTCTGAAACTGCACCATGGCTGATGCGGTTCGCACCATGCACATTGAGTCCGGCCTATCCGGGGGCTTATTTTTTTAGGCCATGTCGTAGATGACCTGGGTTTCGAACTGAGTTCCCAAGGTTCCTTGCCCTTTCCTGTCACTCCGTACTAGTATTGGTGTGGGCAGCATGCAGATCTTCATCCTGTGCACGTCTGGGGTTGCATTGCGAGCGTCTGGCTCCCGGAAGACCAGCGGAATGGAAAGCTGGCTCCCTATAGTTGACTATGTACCTTTGTTGGAGTGTCTCGTCAGTCGACGGTTTGGAGGTTCTGGGATCCTATCCAGCATTGCTCATTGAGTTGTGTGATACTCTATTCTTTGAGGAGCTTTTTGTTGGCTCTTGTGGGTGTGGAGGCACTCTCAAGAATGCATAGCTCTTGCTGATTCACGCTACCAATGTTTTGAGCAGCCAAGGGACACCAATGGTGAAGAGTGTGGAGCACAAGGATCACGGATGTGAGTGGACAGAACACATCGCATTCAGTAGATCTGAATTGAAACACATTTTTGTTACTTAGAATAGTGAAATTACATCAGACAGTTATAGCCTGTGATCTAAGAATTCCAACACATCCAAGCACGCCCAAATCGGAGCAGTAGATCCCCTGCTATGGCCTTCGAAGTAACCCTTGGTGGAGCTGCCCACCTTGTGTTGCACGTTAGGCAACGGGAGGCGCTTCGATGATGACCCGTCGAAGCGCCTTTCCTCGCCCACAATTCAAGGAGAATTTCACCCTAGTCAAGAAGAGTCCTCTGGTTGCTTCCTTTATGGCCTTGGTGCATTTGGAGCCTATTGGAGACGAACTCGGATCACTGGCACCCATGACGGATACCAGATTCCACCTGCCCAACACCTGATTTTCGGCCTGGGCTAACTTTTGGAGTACTCACTCAAATCGAGCGATTCAAAGCTCAATCCTGCATGGAAAAATCCAAGTAATCCAAATATAGAGTCAGATCAGGTTTTTGATCACACCCCAGTGGTATAACCAGGCAGTATGATCAACGGCACTCATGGCAAGGGGCACACCATGTCAACAATCTCCCCCTTGCACCGCAGCCTTGATTCCCTGTCCTTGGAACCTGCAGCATTTTAAACCTCACAGCGTAGACCAAGCTCCATGCAGCTTGCGTCGTGCCTGTCCTTGGGCTGTGCCTTGGTCATGGCGTCGGCGGGCATGCGCTTAGTGCTACAATGCAAGATAGCCGCATCTCCGTTCGCCACCAAGTCTCGTGCATAGTGATGCCGGATCTCGATGTCCTTGGTCCTCCTGTGCAGCACCGAGTTCTGGGTCAGGTAAATGGCATTCACTATGTCCACATTGAGTACCATCGGCTTCCTTTGCGGCACGCCGATCTCCTGTAGCAGCTACCGCAGCCATACCGCCTCCTTTGCGGCTTCCGCGAGCGCGATGTACTTTGTTTCGGTGCTGGACAGTGCAACACAGTCTTGCTTCCTGCTTTCCCATGAAACTGCTGCACCACCAAGCACAAACATGTACCTTGACATTGATTTTCTGTCATCCACATCACCAGCCTAGTCGGCATCGGAGTAGCCGACCAACTCGAGGGCGTCGTCACGCGCTCCCCCTCCAAACACAAGCCGCGACTGTTTTGTTGCCTTGAGATAGCAGAGGATCCGCTTCACTGCATGGCAATGCAGCGGCCCGGGGTCAGCAACGTAGCGGCTCACTTGGCCCTCCGCGAAGGCCAAGTCGGACCACGTTGCCACCATGGCGTACATGATGCTCCCCACTACGGACTGGTATGGCACACCTGTCATCTCCTCCTTCTTCTCGTCCGTGCTCGGGCCCATGCTCAAGCTCAGCTCACATGTGGTGGTAATGGGTGTGCCGATGGGGTTGCACTCCTCCATGCTGTAGTGGCGGAGCACCACTTGTACGTACTTTGCCTGTCCCATCTCGAGCGTGCGTGCCTTGCTGTCCCTCTTGATGGCGACGCCGAGGTAGTACTCGAGCTCGCCCATGTCGGTCATTTAGAACCGACCGCCCAGCTGCCGCTTCCGGCTCACCAATTCCTCCATGTCTGACGACACGAGGATGAGATCATCCACATAAAGTACCACGATCTGGTGCAACCCCGGCTGCTTCCGCACGTACACGCTGTGATCCGCCTCGCAGCGCTTGAAGCCAAGCTCGGCCATGAAGTCGTCCATTTTCAGGTACCACATGAGTGGCGCAAGCTTTAACCCGTAGAGCGCCCTGCAAAGCCGGCACACCTTCCCCGACGGCGCATCCACCCCCTCTGGCACCTCCATGTAGACCTCCTTGTCTAGGTTGCCGTTGAGGAACGCGGTTTTCACATCCATGTGATGCACTTCGTAGTTGCGCGCCGCCGCCACCTAGAGGATGGAACGGATGGAGGCAAACTTCGCCACCGGTGTGAAGGTTTCATCGTAGTGTTCACCCTTCCGCTGGGCGTACCCCTTCACAACTAGCTGCGCTTTGTACCGCTCCACCTTCCCCTCCTTGGTGAGCTTCTTCTTGAAGATCCACTTGGAGCCAATGATTTTTGCGCCCTCCGACCTGTCAATCAGCTGCCAAGTGCCGTTCTCTTCATGGGAGGCAAGCTCAGATTTTATAGCTCCCTCCCACTCAGCCCCATCCTTCTGCTGCAATGCCTCCTTGACGGTCGCGGGCTCCTCTTGCGCAAAGAACGCTCGAGCGAGTCCAGTCCAGATGCCCTCTGCGACATCGTACCTCTTTGCCATCCTCCTTGCACGTCCGCTTCTCCGGGGCTGCTACTATTGAGGCTGCTGCTACTGCTGCCGTTGTTGTTGCTGCTGCTGCCCCCTCGCGGTGCCACTTGAACCGCTGGCCTGCTCCCCCTCTCTCGGGGACCGTGGAGATGCGGGCTCACTCCCCACCTCTTCGTTCAGCTCCACTGCTGCCGACGCTTTGGACTCATTGTCCGACTCGGCTGAATGCAAATCAGCCGCTCCCACATCGCCCGGATGGTTCTCGCCGGGCGAAGCCGATGGGACGTCACCCTCTTTTACGTCCTCTGGCGTCTCCCCTTGGAGGAGTGGCATCCACCCCCCTGCTTGGAGAGACCCGCGTCCTTGTCCGTCCAACGGCTGTCCTTGTCAAACGTGACATTGTGACTCTTCACAATTTGTTGCCTCCGCAGGTGGAAGAGCTGGTACGCCTTGCTCCCGCTCTTGTACCCAACGAAGATGCACCGGCGAGTCCGCGGGTCCAGCTTGTCCCGCCCCTCCCATGCCTGCACAATAGCATGTGCAACACAATCAAACGTGTGGAGGTGTGCCACAGTTGGCTTCCTCCCGCTCCACACTTCTTCTGGCATCTTCCACACCTTGGACTCCGCATCTTTTAGCGGCTTCGTCTGCGTCAGGTTCATGATGTACGCTGCTGTCTGTGCTACCTCGCCCCAGTACCGCTGCGCGAGGCCGGCATCGCTCAACATGGACCGGACCATGTTGAGGATGGTGCAGTTTGCCCTCTCGGCGACGCCGTTCTGCTGCGGAGAGTGTGACGTATTTTTCTGCCACGCGATCCCCTTGCTCTTCATCCATGCTGAGCAACCCTCGTACTTGCCGCCGTTGTCGCTTCGGAATGCCTTCACCTTCAACTCCGTTTGTCGCTCCACATCCGCCACGAACTCCTGCATGGACGACAAGACATCGCTCTTCCTCTTGATGATGTAGAGGTAGAGCTTGCGGCTGTGGTCGTCACGAAGTAGCGAGCGCCTCCAATGGAGCTCTCGAATGGTCCACACACGTCAGTGTGGACCACCTCCAACTTCGCTGATGCACGTGTCCCTTTGCCATCGAACGGCTGCCGTGTTGCCTTGCCGACCATGGACGGCTCGCACACGGCATTCTTGGCTGCGTCGAGGCTCTTGACCTCAAGACCCCACACCAATTCCTTTTTCTCCATGTCCCTCACAGTTGAGGGAGCGATGTGACATAGGCGGCGGTGCCATAAGTCCAGGTTTCCATCGTCCTTCTTCGCGAGGTAGACAACGTCGGACCCTGCCCGGCTGCCGAGGATCTTTGCACGTAGCAGGTACAAGTCATCCTCTCGCTTTCCGCGTGCAATCACCTCGCCGTCCCCCTCCTTCCGGATGATGGCCTCTTTCTTGTTGAAGAGCACCTCAAGCCCCTTGTCGGTAAGGTGGCTCATTGACAGCAGATTTGCCCCAAAGTTGGCCATGTGGAGCACGTCGTGAATTGTGCTCGTGACAGCCTCCCCGTCCACGTGCACCTCGATGCAAACATTGCCTTCTCCGGCAGCCAACTCTGTTTTTCCGCTGGCCACCTTCATGTGCCGTTCCAAGGCACCATAGGTGACGAATGCCGCCCATTTGCATTGCGTGTGGCGGCCCGATCCGGAGTCAATCACGGAGACTCTCGGATCTGTCAAGTCGGTGGAATCCTTCGCCATCATTGCGCGGTCGTCCTTCTTTCCAGCTTTCCCCGGCTCGTTCGACTTCTTGTTGGGGTAGTTGTGTACGTAGTGGCCTTGTTTGCCACACACGTAGCACTCTCCCTTCTTGTCACCTTTCTTGGTGCCCTGCTTGGCACCCTTCCCCTTCTTGCCTCCCCCTCCACCTTGAGGACGGACGGCACAGGCGGAACTTGATGTTGCCCCACTCTCTCTCTCACCACGCTGCATCTATTCATTACGGACGTACTCAGCCACCTTTGGGTACTTCAGCTCATCGGTGGACCAGCCGCCTACCACGGTGATCATGGGACTCCAACTGTCAGGCAAGGCCAGGAGGAGGATCATGGCTTGCAGTTGAGGGTCGACCTTCCACCCGGTGGCTACGCACTCGGCAGTCAGGGACTCAATCTGCTACATGATCTCCATGATGTCGTCGCCTTCGTTGGCTCGGAGGGTGACAAGCCTCTTGAAGACGAAGAGGTGGTAAGCATAGATGGTTGTGAGCTTCTTCCAGGCCTCCGCGGCCTCCGTGCATCCTTGAATGAAGGAGCGCTGCATCGGACCAAGCGCATACACCAACAAAGCAAGCGTCTTCTTGTTGCGCTTCTTGTACGCTTCCACTTCCTCCGGCACCGCGGTATCCGAAGGGGTCGTTTCTTTACCGTTGACCAGCACAAGAAGGCCCTTGTCATTGAGGAAGATCTCAAACTCCCACCTCCACAAGTGGAAACCAAGTCCGTCAAACCTCGAGACGCCGATGCTATCTTGCTCGGTTGGTGCCATGGCGCGCGGCGGTAGCGTGAACGTTGTAGAGCTAGGGTCCTTTTAGGCACGTGGGACCATAACCCTTTATTGGCTCTAGTAGGTGTGGAGGCACCCTCAAGGATGCCTAGCTCTTGCTGATGCACACTACCAGTGTTTTGAGCAGCCAAGGGACACCAATGGTGAAGAGTGTGGAGTACAAGGATCACGGATGTGAGTGGGCAGAACACGTCACATTCAGTAGATCTGAATCGAAACACGTTTTTGTTACTTAGAATAGTAAGATTACATCAGATCCTTATAGCCTGTGATCTAAGATTTTCAACGCATCCAAGCACGCCCAAATCGAAGCAGTAGAGCCCCTGCTATGGCCGTCGAAGTAACCCTTGGTGGAGCCGCCCACCTTGCCTTGCACGTTAGGCAACGGGAGGCGCTTCGACGATAACCCGTCGAAGCGCCTTTCCTCGCCCAGAATTCAAGTAGAAGTTCATCCTAGTCAAGCAGAGTCCTCTGGTTGCCTCCTTTATGGCCTTGGTGCATTCGGAGCCTATTGGAGACGAACTCGGATCACTGGCGGTGGATTATCCCGCCACCCATGGCGGTTATCAGATTCCACCCGCCCAACACCCGATTTTCGGGCTAGGCTGAATACTCACTCAAATCGAGTGATTCAAAGCTCGATTCTGCATGGAAAAATCCAAGGAATCCAAATATAAAGTCAGATCAGGTGTTCGACCACTTCCCAGTGGTCGAACCAGGGAGTACGATCAACGACACTCATGGCAAGGGACACACCATGTC
Organism: Penium margaritaceum; assembly: GCA_023375785.1. Lineage (NCBI taxonomy): Eukaryota > Viridiplantae > Streptophyta > Zygnematophyceae > Desmidiales > Peniaceae > Penium > Penium margaritaceum. The sequence continues at coordinate 21,283 of SZWC01006639.1, forward strand.
AACACTTTTTTCACGTGATCGCCCTTTTGTCGGTTCCAAGACCCTTCTAGGCTTTTTGCCGCCCTCACGTGGGGAAGATTCTGTACCGGTGCTCGATGTTACTCTCTGATCGTTAGTGCCGAGAGTCCCTGGTCCTACCGAGTCACTTACACCTCCATGCACACCAGACACTCCCACTGCACGAGAATCCCCATCCGAGTCTATTCCTCAAGGTGCTGACCACGCATCTGAGTCCACCTCTTTGACCGTTGACACCGCCGACCAGGTTATTGAGTCTACCTCTTTGACTGTTGACACTGGCAACCAGGTGACAGAGTCCACTTCCTCAGCCGTGGATTCCGCCACCGAGGCAATGGATGCTTTCACTCCGGTTGCAGTCAGGCAATTTTTCTACGTTAGTCACTCTGGTAGACCGACCCGTCGTGTCCTTGCCTCCTGGACCCCGGCACATCCTGAGTTTTAGTATTGGTCCGATATAATCACGCTCTCCTGGTGGTCGTCTTCGTCCACACACCCCAATTCCTCCATCAGGCGTGCGTCCTGCCATCGTTCGGCTGCCCCCGGCCATTACCCTCCATCCCACGTCCCCTTCTCACACTTTTGTGAGTGAGGATCCAGGGATGAGGGCCTTGGGTCTAACTGCTCTTGCCATCACCACAGCAGACCTTCATCATGAATCTGCACTAGATTGTGCCCTGATTTCTCAGGAGTATCTACGTGTTGTCTGTGTCTTGTTATCACGTGCTTCCTTAGGTCGTACCTGCGGAAGCACGTGACAGCACCTGGTCGTACGTGCGGACCTCCTGCCCACCGTGAGTGCATTGTCTTGCATCTGTGAGGTCCCTTACCTCATTCTGCCTCATGTATACCCTCGCTTTGCATGTGACTTGTTGGACTATGAGGGCATGAGACCATGGGGTAACATGGATTGTTTTGTGCACTGTCAATGTATGACCTCTACACGTGTATGTATACAGGTGCCCACGTGTCATGGGGAAGTGTTGTGATTTGTGTGTGCACTGTCTCACTAGTTTGTGCAATCGCCTCTCGGCTGGTGTACATGCTCGTGCAAATGACTGACTTGTAGGACATTGACGACGGCGGGCGCTTAGTGATGGAGGGGACGTCGCATCGTTTTGAGAGATTTGTCTCGGCATTTGTCTCCTTGCGTGGAGTCTTCCACTTGGTAGCAGTACGCGCCCAGCTCCGTTGACAGCAGCCACCAGCACTCATGCCACCGACAGTCATGGATGACTGCTCTTCATAGCATACTACTTGCCTATGCTTAGGCAGCCATAACTCTCATGTGTGATTTTTCTAGCTGATTCTAACTGCACGACTGTGTTTTCAGCGTGAATACTTTAATATGGTCTAGTGTTGAGGAGAAACAAACGATGCCCAGGTTTGGGGAAGTCGGTTCTCTGACAGGGCTTACCGAGAAAACCCCATGGGCCAGAAAACAGTGCATTTTCCCGATTGGTTGGTAGACTGAGTAACACGCCTCATCTTGGTGAGGGCCTAGGCTAGTGTGGGAGGGGTCTCTCACCAAACCTCATTCTTGCTGTCAACTCAGTCATGACTCACTTGCAACTGCGCTTAGTTTTGAGTTTGAGAGATCTCTTTCACAACGGAGCAGCCAGTGCTGCTTAGGCGCTAGGTCTGGGTGCATCAGGCCACACAATTCAGTCCAAATGTGTGAGGCCGTATGAAATATTCTTGCCGATACTAGCGCAACATCATTGCAAGCTTTCGATGTGATTATCTTTGCATTGTTATGCATGCATAGTTAGGAGTGTTGGCATTGCCTCCGTTTCTCTGCCCACTTCTGACCGCCTCTTGCTACAAGGCACCCGCTGTGTTTGTTTGTTCCGCGTTCCCTCCTTTTCCCCTGTACCTGCCATGTCTGGTCATGTTCACGTTGTTTGATCTCTTTCCCCTTCACACAAACAACTGCTGCATTGCCGTCTGTGTCACATTGGCACTGCTTCCATTAACAGCCTCCTTATCGTGCTTCTGGAATTGACCCTACCACCTTTCCTGCTCTTTGTCCACCTGACTGCCCCGACTGTGCTCAAGGAAAAATGCATTGGTCCCCTTTTTCCATGTCTGAGTCTCCCACCTCCCATTCTCTTGGCCTTCTCCACGCTCATGTCATGGGAACCCTTCCGCACAATGCTCTTGGGGGGGTTGGTCGCTATGTTCTCTGTCTTACCAATAACTTCTCCCGCATGCGTTGGGTCTTTGCTCTGAAGCAAAAGAGCAATGTCTGCTCTACCCTTGAGACTGGCTTCCCCAGGCTGAACTTGCATGTGGTCACCGTCTTTGCGTCTTCCGTTGTTACCGTGAAGGGGAATTCATGGGACCTACTGCCTGTTACCTCACATCTCGCAGGGTGTACATGGAACCCTTGGCTCCATACATACCCGAGCAGAACGGGGTCTCTGAATGGTGGAACCGGACACTCGCTAACGGTGTCTGCAACCTTCTCAGTGATTCTTACCTCCCTCCTCTCTTCTTGTTTGAGGCCATGTCTTACATGACCTGGGTTTGGATTCGTGTTTTCCATGGTCCTGTCCCTCGTCACATCACCCATTTTGATTACTGGTTTGGCCACTGTGCTGATATACGTCTTGTTCACGTCTGGGGCTGTGTCACTACTGTCTAGCTTCCCGAGGATCTTTGGTATTACAGAATTAGTCCCCTTGCGCGTCTGCACACCTTCCTTGGTGTCTCTACCATGTCCAAAGCGTGGCGCTTCTGGGACCCTGACTGTGGCCGCATTGTTGAGTCACGTGAAACTCTTGTCTTCGAGGATGTCTTTCCTCGCAACCTGTCCCGTGTCGCTCTATCCTCTTCCTTGTCCTCGCTTCGTTGGGTTGGGAGATGGGTTTGTCTCTGATTCCGGTCTCGCAGGGACCCCTTCTTCTTCTGCCCCTACGGCTCCCATCTCTGGTCCCTCTTCCTCTCCTTCCTCACCTGTTCTTTTCTCTGCTAGTGTTTTCCCTAGTCCACCATCTGGTTCACCAAACGGCAGCTTTCCAGAGCTTTCACTAGTCCCTTCTCCCTCCACGTCCTCTGAGTCCACGTCAGTGCCCATCAACGCTGTGACACAGTCCCCTATTGATGTTTCTACATGGTCACCTTAACATGTCAGTCCTGACTCATCTCCGTCGCCTGCTCTATAGACCTCAACGTCCGTTCATGTGATAGAATCCCCTTGTGTCTCTCAGGTTCCTCCTGTCGGCCAAGAGTCATACACACACGCAGGACAACTTTGGTCGCTCCTCAACACTCTGCTCCTCAGCCCTCCCAGCCCTCTCAGCGTCCCACTCACTCCAGTGCATCATCAACCACACCCAATTCTTTCGCCAGACCCACTTGTCAGCATGCACTTGGACTAGTCGTTAGCCTTGTCCACCCTAACTCGGCTGTGGGCTATGCGCTCGTAGCTCACGAGTTTCTCAGTGTCCTCAAGGCTTCTGTTGTTGGCTACGTAGCCACCTGTTTTGTAGCGAGTGGGCTGCCTTCACTTCCCCTTGAACCTACCACTAATGCGGTTGATGTTGTCCTTTGGGAGAAGGCTATGCAAGAGGAACTGACTGCCCTCAAGGAACATGGGGTCTTTGAAATTTCAATTTCCTAGCATGTTACAAAGCTGTTTTGGCTCGCTGGGTCCTCCGACAAAAGTTGAAGCGTGACGGCAGGGTTGACAGGTACAAAGCTAGACTCGCAGCCAGTGGATTCTCTCAGGTTGCAGGAATTGTCGTTGATGAGACGTTTTCTCTAGTCGGACGGTACACCACCACACGTGCTCTCTTAAGCCTACTTGCCTAACATGACTCAGATATGAAGCAAATGGACATCAACAATGCATTTTTGCACCAAAAATTGGATGAGGAGATCTATGTGGTGCAGCCTCCCGGTCTCACTGACGGCACAAACAAGGTCTGACGTCTGCATAAGGTCCTTTACGGGCTGAAGCAGTTGTCCTCCTGCTAGAACATGGAGATCTCCTCCACTCTTGAGAGAGGTGGCTACTGCCGTATCGATGTTGACCCCGCACTCTTTCTAAGCGCATCTGTGGAGCCCGTTGTGGCAATTCTGGTTTATTTAGATGACCTCCTCATTCCTTCACCCAGTCTTGCTTATGAACATTCAGTGCATTCTCTTTTACAGTCCACGCATGAGATGAAGGACCTGGGTCCGGCTTGAGTGTTCCTGGACATGGAGTTTAAGAGTGACCGCCAGCGTCGGATGTTGCAAGTACACCAGGCTGCCTGCATACGCAGCTTGGGAGAGCGCTTTGTCTCCTTGCCGACTGACACCTCCACTACGTCCACACCGATGACTCCAGCAGGTGAGTGCCTGCTGAAGATGTTGGATTCATCCCATCTTGGGCAGCTCATTGATATCACCGACAACCTCAGTGTGATCGGGTGTCTGCTGTACCTCGCCACCACCACTCAAGCGGATATGGCCTTCTCGGCCAACTCACTCGATCAGGTCTCCCAGTAGCCTTGTCAGAGACATCTCGACGTAGTGCTATGTGGAATTTACTATGCGATATCCATGGCCCATGTGAAGCTATGTTACAGAGCACAACCCTCTGTGGTCATTGACGGATACACTGACAGTGACTGGGCTCACGACACTGACACTCACAGTCATACTAGCTACATATTTCTTGTTGGTTGGAATGCTACCTCTTGGAATAGTGGGAAATAGGGATGTGTTACACACAGATCCAGTGAGGCAGAGTACGTAGCATTTAGTGCAGGTACGTGTGAGAGTGTGTGGCTGTCCCACTTTCTACAGTAGCATCGTGTGTCCATCTAGTAGATCACATTGCGGAGTGACAATCTAAACACCAAGGTGATTGCTGAGCATGATGGCATGCATCACTTGTGTACCAAGGAAATCAACACTGAGCACCACTTTGTACGCTAGCGCATTGCTATAAGAGAAGTTCAGGTTGTCTGGGTCGATACACGTCCGCAACTTGCATTCTTTCTCAACCAAGGCCCTTAGCAGTGGGATGTTCAAGGCTTTTGCATGCTGTTGGTTAGGTGCATGCTCGTGATGCCCCTGGTTGATGTGCAAACTCCCTCAGTCATCGTGTTAGTGATGTGGCTATGTGCTTCTTTGCTCTCAGAGCTGTGTGGGGTGTTCGTCTGTGGGTCATGGGGGAGTGTTGGTTGTGAGTGCAAGACACGCAAGTGACCTCTTGACTCCGTCCACATACACACACCATCAGTGCAGGTGACTAAACTGACGTGAAGCTCCACGTGCGGACTTGGTGGACTATGCATCCCAGAGGTCTCAGCCGGGTGCAAGATTGGCGCGAGCTACATCCTCTTCAGCTATGCCTGAGAGAAGAATTGTTGATTTCACCATGATGTGATTAGCACCTGCTTAGCAAACATTAGAGAGTCACATAGAGGGAGACATGCATCCACATATGCTGGTGGTCGATGTGGTTATCTTTTCAGTGATATGCATGCCTAGTTAGGAGTGTTGGTGTCGAGCACCGGGTTGCTGATCCTATGGGGCCACACTCTCCATTACACCGAAGTGTGAGAAACCACAGCGTCATATCGTTGACCAGTTCGGTTCGACCCCGAAGTGGCGGCCGGGTCCCAAATTGAGTGTTTTGCATTGGTGGCCGGTCAACAGGATGCTATCACCTCGCTTCCTTATTACTCTGATCTTTCATTGAGTCTCGCTAATTTTCACAAGGTTTTTCTACCTCCTTCATGTTCCCTCCGCCATGGCTTCAGCATGAACGTCACTTGCATTCTAAGATGCTTACGCCAGCATTCTACGACTACATACAAGGCAAGTATAGTCTAGAGAATGCGAGAATACTATTACTATTGATTGTCACTTCCCTCAAGAGAAAAATGGCAAGTAATGTATAGAGCATAAGCACTTGTCGCAGTCGCAAGATAGGTTGCACGTTGCGGCAGGTCAGTTTACCATTAACAAGCCTAGACCCATTATGTGACCTTATCTTGGCATTGTAGTCAATCTCCTAAGCAAGAGACACATGTCATGGCTTACAGCTCGTGGTACTTAGTGAGATTTCAGAGTTGGATCATGGTGGAAACTAGGAGCGAGAGCTGAGCACAATCGGTGAGCGTTACTCCCGGTTGTGAAATATGTACGTCGAGATCACACCGCCACCTGGGCTTTGAGCCTGACCGCTCATTGTGTGTAGTGAGCGGATACTCACCGTGGCACAGAATAGTGCTGGCCAGGTGGCTCCCTTATGTGATATTTTGTACATAGCTTACTGTGACCTCTTGGCTCACGTCCATCGCCATGCAGACTATTGATGAGGCGGAGGGTAAAGTAGACTGACAGAGCGAACGCAAGTCTAGCCGTTGCCGAGAAGCTGAAACCAGCCACCGGCCACACTTCTGCTGCTCCACACGTGCTCGCTTCCCTCCTGGCAGTAGTGCCCCAGACCCATCTGGCAGCTTGAGGACGCGGTCCTTACCTGCCTCAAGACAACCTTGGGTCTTGCCTTGTTCATGCATGAACTGCCATGTCTGGATAACCTAGTTTAGTCCTATGCATGAACTTGGGTTAGTTGGGTATGTGTGCACTTGTGAGACACTAGAGGCATTGCGCCCTCATTCTTGGGTGAGCGCCGGCAAGCTCCACTTGCCGTGTGACAAGTGGGCTCGGATAACAAGCTGCACCTTGTAACAATCTCTCCTCATTGTTCCTCCATTCACGTTCTGTACACACCTCTGTTTCTACCACTGTCAGTCTCATTCTGACCACAGAATTTTCCTCCACATAGCTGAGTGAGGGAGGAGGTATAGCGCATTAGAGTTTTGGTATCAGAGCGGACGAGCCAGAGCTTGTCGTGCTGTACATGAGAAGTGTAGCACGGTCCTGGGAGGGCCCGCCAAGTAGCAGTTGTAGTCGTAGTGACCGCTCCGCAGAGTAGCAGCTGCACGGAGCTGCAGCTGCAAAAGCAGCTGTGCAAGAAGTAACTTCAGTAGCAGTTATGCAAAGTAGCAATTGCAGCGGTGGTGAGGAGCAACAGCGGACAGTAGCGGCAGCCAGCGGCTACAGCAACAGGCTGCAGCTGCCATGACGGGTGCTGTAGCCACAGTAGCGGGGGGGGAGGGGGGGGTCGTACGGAGCAGTAGTTGTAGCAGCGGCGGGGCGCAACAACGAGCGGTAGTAGTAGCCAGCAGCTGTAGCAGTGGGTAGCAGCGACAGTGACGATTGTTGTAGCTGTAGTAGCAGTGGCAGTGGCGTGGAGCAGTAGCTACAATGCCAGCAGTGTACAGCAGCGGGCAGTAGCAGCAGCCAATAGCTGTGGCAACGGGCAAGAGGTACGGTGTGGCTGCTGCAGCGGGGGTAGCTGTAGCAGGGCTGCGGCAGTGGGTTGTAGGAGCAGCCAGCCACAACGACAAGAGCCACTGCCTTGCAACAGCAGCGACACATCCTGGGAGGACCCAACACCGTGTCAGCAGCAGTGGCAGCTTCGGTAGAGCCAGCAGCAATGTGCGCAGCAGCCAATGCTGAGGCAGCTCGAGGCCAGTGTTGTTGAGCGCGATGACTGCAATAGAAGCAGTAGCAGTTGCGGCAGGAGCAGTAGCATTCAGAGCACCACTCGTTCACCGGATCTCTTCTGGTATTCTCTTCCCCCTTGCTAGCTGGGCTCCCCTCTGCTCCTCGGTTGGGTAGGTGTGGTTCAGGTACGCACAGCGGATCTTTCGGCCTTCCCAGATTTCTCACATCCACTGGCGTGAGGGAAAAGCTGCCGAAAGTCTTTCGGAAGCATGGGGGGGGGGGGGGGGGGTCCATCGACGGCTCTCAGGCTGAAAAGGACCTCTACAAAGATTCCACGCCTACTGGGGTGGGGTAAATGCTGCAGAAATGTTTCCGGCAACGTCAACCACTCAATGAAAGTGCTAATAGTAGAGGCACACACTTGCAACGTCCTACGTGCCAATGCCCAAGGACACATCCCCCCAAGTCGGCAGTGCCAGCTCCACTATGGATGCTGGCGTTGTTGCCTCTAGCGTGATTGACAGTACAACGGGCATGACGTGGGACAAATCCCTGTCTGGCCCTAGCTCGCTGGCATGCGGCCTGTGCGAGCTGCACGAGAAGCAGGCTTAGCAACCTAAACAGACAGCCAAGCAGATGGATGATCTGTTTCACCTGTTTTGCGACACAGTTCAGCCATAAAAACAGGAGCAGAAACAACAGCAACGGCGGCGGCAGCAACAACAGGAGTGTCAACAGAAGCTGCTCCGTGATGTAGTGTGCAAGGGCAAGATGGGATTCGAGAGTGCGGTTGTAGCTGACGTAGATGCAACGTTAGGAGGATTTTGTCCTGGGCCGGTCAACGAACTTGTAGAGTCAGCCGTGGATGCTAGTGATGAGGAAGGCATGATACACTTTGTACAGTTGGAAAAATGGTGTCCGACTCGCTCAGCACGCAAAGCAACCACAAGCAGTGAACCACACCCTCTGCCAACCGGTAGGAGGATATCTACACCACTTGGGAGGTGTGGTTCCGTATGTGAGCAGTCAGTGAGGGGTTGTACCCGTACCACACCAGCCAATATCAGACTACTGACTCCCAGCAAACCATAACCACAACTCGTGCTGCCTACGGTCTTCTCAAGGCCATCCTGGAGGAGTACACCCTCAACTTCAAACCCTACATTGGCGATCCCCGCAATGGCACTGGGGCTGATCCGCTCGGGTCCTGGAAGCTTGCAACCACTCTCTTCAAAGGCGCAACCATGGTAAGGACATCAAAATGCCTTTTGGACTTCAAATTATTGTGCCAGGGTGTACAGGAGACACTGGCTGACTACATGGGGGAACGTGCGATGCAGTTGTACATGTAGATATCCTCCTATGGGAAATGGCGGTGCTCAGCACACAAAGCAACCACAACAGTAACTGACGTGAAGCCTCCACCAGAAGCTGATGCAACCACAGACAAAAACAGCGGCCTGTCAACTTTGGAGTAGTACCTCACGATGCTAGCCCAAAAAATTCTTTAGCTCTGCCATTTCCTATGACTCACACTCGGGGAGGTGGGAGTGGATTGAATAAGCTGAGGGGTCCCACTGTTGGGTCTGTGAAGTCTATGACATGTAGCTGGGATGGTGGCGGTGGGGCATAGTGTGCTGTTGAGTCTGTGGAGTCATTCGTCGGACATGATGATGCTGGTCTGTCCGCTGTCTTTGTCGCTATCTCCACAGGTCAAGACGACCTCTCGTGCCTTGATGAGTCACAAGCATGCGTGACCTTCGTAGCTTTGCAGTCATCTACTGAGCAACCTTTCTCCACTACCTGCACTGTTGGCACTTGTTCAGTCTCTTCACCAGAGTGTGTGACGGATGCCACTTGGGTCTTAGATTCGGGTGCCACCAATGACATGATATATCACCGCCGTGGTTCTGTAGTGCTTGGTCTTCTTGGCTCCGTGAGGTCTGTGTGTATGGCTGTTGGGCATGATGTTCCTGTTCAGGGTGAAGGTGTGGTGTAATTGCATGGGCCTTCAGGGCCATTCTACATTTCAACCGTGCTGTATGTACCTGATCTATAACTCAGCCTGCTGTTTGGACGTGCATGTACGCGGGACGGTCTCATTTTTGCATTCACAGGTGAGGATGCCACTGTCTACATTTGTACTACTACTGAAGTAGTGCTTCGTGGCAGGGCATTTGGGGACTTGTACCACGTCTCTTGCTGCCCCACTTCCACCACCATCATTGCATCTCCCATCGCATGAGTGTTTGTGATGGGCACGCTCTCGCCTGAGCACCAACGTCTACTGCACAGATGTTTGTGCCATGTCCACTTGGATATTTTTGATTGCATGATTCATACCCAACCCAAGCTCGGCTTTGACGCAGCGTCCTTTGAGGCGCCGTCCAGAAATAATTGCTTGCAATGCACTCAAGGCCAGATGCACCGTGCCACATACCCTCATTCTGACTCCCGGGCAATAAAGCCCCTCCTGTTGGTTCACTCTGATCTCCTGGGATCACTCTTTGTGGAGTTCCAGGATGATAGAGGGCGATATGTCCTGAAAATCACGGACGACTTCACCCGCATGCGGTGGATCTTTAGTCTCTACCTCAAAATTGATGATGCACAGTCCATACACACGTGGCTCGTTATGGCTGACCGTCAGTCCGGCCATACCCTCAAGAACGCTCACTCTGCTCAGGACGGTGAGTTCATGGACGATCTAGACCGGTACTTTACCCAAGTGGGGGTGTTTCACAACCTCTCCGCCCTCGCCATGCCATAGTAGAACGGTGTCTAAGAGCGCTGGAACTGCACCATGGAGGATGTATTTTGGTCAATGCGGGTGGACAACAGCATGCTAGAAGTATTCACCTTTGAGGGCATGACCTACATGACATGGTTCTGGAACTGGATCCCTCATAGTCCCCTTCTGAACACACACACACACACACACACACACACACACACACACACACACACACACACACACACACACACACCCCATATCAGCTATGGTACAGACGTCGTGTCCATCTTTGACTCCCATGTGTGTGGGGTTCTCTTACCTGTGTCTTGCTCACACGAGAAAATCATGGATCCAAGTTCTCACTCCATGGTCGCGTATACGAGCTTGTGGACGTGGCTTCAGGCTCCAAGGCTTGGTACTTCTAGGATCCAAGTTGGTGGCACATTTTCGAGTCTAGAGACTCGCTGTTATTTCAGCGTCTCTCCTTCCGTGACCTGACGGCCGGTGGCATCCCACAGTCACATTCTCCTAGGTGTGGTAGGGTTCCTTGCGTAGGGGAGGTTGGGCTAACCAATGACACTGTCCTGGTCACCCTGGGCGCTACTGGTCCATCCCACCCACAAGCTGGCTCACTTGCATTAGCTACACCACCTGCATCGTCTGCATTGCCCGTCCTGCCTATGTTTACCTTGTCGCCTTCCCTTTCTGAATTACCTTTTCGTGTCCACCGCCTGTTCCAACTACACCACCCCCAGAGCCCTACCAATGAGGTGAGGGTAGGCAGCTCCGCCCTCGCCCTGCTCGCAATGTGCGCAGTGGGGACCGTGGCACGAGGGCCTTAGGCCTCAGTGCGTAGGGGCTCATCAAAGCTCACCCCTTCTGTGATATAGGTTTCGCACTCCTTGCTCACGAGTGCCGACTTGTTGCCAACATTGCAGAGTCCACCGCCACCGTTGGTCATCCGTCTATGGTCTATGCCTTGGCCATGTACCATTGAGTTTCTGTGGCCCGGGATTCCAGTGTGGTGGAAATGATGCCAGACCCCACCACAGTGCGTCAGGATTTGGCTGGGCCCATTGCGGCACTCTTACACGTAGCATGCGAGGCTGAGCTAGCGGCCATGGATGAATATGGGGTTTTCGAGCTTGTACATCTTGCGTAGATGTAAGGCCGTTCTGGCCAAATGGGCCAAGCAAAAGAAGCTGACGCTAGTCGGCACAGTCCACCACTACAAAGCACGACTGCCCACAAAGGAATTCTATTAGGTGGAAAGGATCGAATTCACTGAGACCTTTGCTCTAGTTGGACGCACAACCACGGCCTTGGGCCTTTCATCCCAAGTGGCCCAATAAGACCAGGAGCTCCACCAGATGGATGTCAACAAAACATTTCATGGAAAGCTAGACAAAGAGATCTATATGGTCCAGCCCCCAGGGTTCGAGGGTGGCAGTAGCCGTGTGTACTGGCCACAAAAGGCCAGTTACCTCGATGCAGTAACAAGGGGATCACCAGCAAGCTCCTCCGAGCCAGCTATGTCTAGAGCGCGGCGGACCAATCGCTCTTCCTCTCCCAGACGCCTGCACCGCTCAAGGCCATCCTGGTCTACGTTGACGACCTTCTGATTGCTTCATCCAATCTAAAGGCTGTCAAAGAAGCCAGGAGCGTGCTGCAGCCGACATTCAAAATAAAGGACCTGGGTGAGGCTGCAGTATTTTTGGAAATGCAGAGTATGCATGATCAACGCTCGTCGGATGATCCTGGTCCATCAGGAACGGTACACTCTCACTCTTGGGGAGCGTTTCGCCAAGCTGCTGAGCGGCATGCGCACAACATCAGCCCCGATCACCCCCAACGGCCAAGAAGTTTTGAAGGTCGACAAACCAGCACAGCTCGGGGAACTAGTTGATGTGAACCTGTATCTTCAAGTCATTGGCTCGCTCATGTACCTGGCCACAATGACACAGCCAGAGATTGCCTTTACTTTCAACCTGCTTGTGTAGTTATCATAGGCGCCATGTAGGCGGGTTTTTGAGGCTGTCGTCCGGTGCGTTTGGTACGTCGTATCCTCCACCCATATTGACCTTCCTTATTGAGGGCAAACCTCTGTGGTACTGAACGGATACACAGGCAGTGACTGGGCTTGGAGCCCGGATGGCAAGAGTCACACCGGCTAATTCTTCCTCATTGGAGGAACTCCCGTCTTATGATGTAAATGCAAGCAGGATTGTATTGATCACATGACTTCAGAAGCAGAGTACAGAGCTCTGAGTGCTGGCACGGCCAAGAGTGTGTGGTTAGTGTGTCTGCTGCGTGAGCTACGTCAGTCCATGCCCCCTGTTGTACTTCGGTGTGACAATGAGAGCGTGAAGGCCATCGTGGAGAACTCTGGTGTACTCCATGCACGCGCAAAGCACATCAGTTTCGAGTACCACTACATCTGAGATCTGGCGGATTGAGGTGAGATTCGGGTCATGTGGGCCGGCACCAAATCGCAGCATGCTGTTTTTTTAACAATGGCCATCAGTAGGACAAAGTTCATTGCCGCTACACGTTTTGTGGGATTGCACCCTGCTTGTAATATGGACTGACCTCTGCCACCCATTGTCATATCTCATTGTTACCTTGTGCCATTGCTCGCATCAGTAATGTTACGTCCGGGGAATTTTTTTCCATGTGGTCATGGGGGAGTGATCTCGTGTACACAGCTTACTATGACCTCTTGGCTCACGCCCATTGCCGTGCAGACTCCTGATGTGGCGGAGGGTGCAGAAGACTGGGGGAGCGAACGCAAGTCTAGGCATTGCCAAGCAGCTGCAATCAGCCAGCAACACTTCCGCTGCTCCACACGTGCTCGCTTCCCTCCAGGAAGCAGCACCACAGACCCGGCAGGTAGTTTAATGACGTGGTTCTTACCTGCCTCAAAACAGCCTTATTTTCTCCCTTGTTCATGCTTGAACTGCCATGTTTGGGTGAACTAGTTTAGTCCTATGCATGGAATTGGGTTATTTTGGACAGCCAGAGTTTAGGACCAAACTCAAGTTGGGTATGTGTGCAGTTGTGAGACACAAGAGGTATTGTGCCCTCAATTTTGGGTGAGCGCCGGCGTGCTCCACTCACCGGCCGATGGGTGGGCTTGGATAGCGAGCTCCACCCTGTAGCACTCTCTCTTTGCTGTTCCTCCATTCACGTTCTGCACACACCTCTGGTTCTAAACCACCGTCATTCTGATTCTGGCCACAGTGTCGTGCTGCACACAGCTGAGTCAGGAAAGAGGTTCAGTTCATTACAGGTGGCCCCCTAAGGATCAGCACATGGTTGGAAGTATAAGACTCCCCAAGAAATCCCACATAGAGTATGGAGATAGCTCTGGCATCCTCAAGTTTCAAAGAGCTAGAGATCGCCACGTGCAAAACCAACAGTGAGAGTCACGGAGAACATAGAGCATGTTGCCACCGGCCACTGCTTGAATGTGTACTACAGCTGGCAGAGTGTGGGAGCTTGAGCACGGATGGCACCCATATTGTGGGACAGAGCTCCAGCAAAGTCATAGCACTCAGTCTTGTGTACATGTATGAGGTAGTGAGCATGTGGAGAAGGAAAAGATGACATTATAGGTCTCATGGGCCACCGACTGAACCACAATCACTAGCAGTCCCCTATGACCCACAGTCAAATCATTCACATGCCACAACAAACCACTTTACCATACAGAACATGGAAATTTGGAGCAAAGATCGCCCGGGGTAATGGAGACAGGCAACCAATAGCATGAACATTTATAACGAATCACCCCTGATCCATACCCTTTCAAGCATGTGAGCATTGTTCAATAATGTGGTGATGATGTTTCTTACAAATGAACCTATAAAACAAGTACGTTTTCTAGAAGTTCCCAGAAGTCCTACCAATGCAATTGGAATGTGAAGAAGATGTCATGAAGCGTACAAGAAGAAACCCGTAAATTTACAAGGGTTTTAATTTCTTTAATATAAATTTAAAGTGAATGATTTCTCACATACATGCATGCATGCATTTACTGTAATGCATACATTTGACTACCATTTGGAAGTGATTGTTTCTTTTCACAGAGCATTGACACTGATTTGTCCGATGCTTATAATGACCATTGTCATAATTTCAGCCCCTACTTGCATTTCACAACCATGCAAGCAGCAATAACGTGTGACCATAGCGTGCGTGAAAAAGCTGTGTGTGACAATGCCTGCCGACAAGGGGTGCAAGGCCGATGGTGCCCTCCCCATTTATTCATCTTGTCATACAAAAAAAAATGAAATATGTTAGGTCGAGAGTGGTATTGCATACCCCGTATGACAGATTGAAAACGACCGGCTCAATTCCTTGAATCTCAAAGAAACACAAAACAATGTTTTAAATCCACCTCCGTTGAAGGTTTCCACCCATGTAATTTCCAGCAATTTGATATCAACGGTCTGAACAACTACATCACACACTTGTCTAGATTGCAAACGTTGCCAAACCTGATCAATCTCGCGATCTATCGGGTTCTGCAGACATTCTTTCCATACAATAGCGATGAGTTTGGGACATGATAATTGATTATATGAACAAAGCAGTAATGTGGATGAAGATTTGACAAGGTATTGATAAACGGAGACCTTAAAGATCTTTTTCTTGTGTGATAAGGAACCTTTCAGAAGATAAAGGTGTGCTAAGACATTTGTGTTCTTTTTTAGCAAGTTTTTACAGGAACTTCAGTACAATTACTCATTCATTCTCTCAATACATTTTTGCCAAGTTCGGGGGGCAGGGGAGTCCGACACTGGACAACACCCGCAAACCATTGATACAAATGTTTCTTTGACATTGACGGTACCCCCCCCCCCCCCCC
>SZWC01006639.1:46283-57890 GCA_023375785.1 Penium margaritaceum
TCGTCGAGGTGGAAAGGTCCAGGCGAATGTCAAGTGCATGTCCCCCAAATCATTGATAAAAAGACCGCATGACCTTCTACATAGCACTCTATAGCTCTTTAGGCCTTTGTAAGGTCTGATCTAGAATACGGCAGTCAAGACTACCCACATTGAATGCTCGGGAGAAATGTATACATTGTAAGAGCAACGTATTGTGCAAAAAAGTAGTGTAAAAACTCTAAACACAACCCAACATTATGGGTTTTACTTTTTCACGACATAAAAATAGTAATTTGTTCACCGACAAACATGTGATTGAACAACTGTATGCACATCAGTAAACTTCTAGGAAGAAGGTGTATAGTACGTGCTATATACATAGATTGCATAGTGTATAGAAGTGGCATGATTGATCATAATTCGACCTCAAGAACAAGACCAACATCACTCTGGTGAAAAATAGTAAGGATTCAATGGGAATGGGAAAATTCATGAGTGAGGCGAAAGAAATACCAACTGAGCAAGCCAAGAAATTCATGAGGCACGGGCCGGTGTGGAAAAGAGCAATGGGATAAGATGTATGATCTGTATTGACAAGAAAGGGGGTCCAATGCAATTTTCCTTAGACACTGTTGAGAAATTTGTAGGGAAAAGGTGAGGGAAAAGGGGCAGTATGGAGCAGGTTGTGTGTGTAGCATGCTAGAAAAAGCAGTGGTTTGGATACAGCAGAGACGTCAGTGGAGGTAATGAGTTTCTGCAGGAGAAAGAGTGGGTGTGGCATGCATGAGTGCATGATCAGAATAAGGATGGGTGGGAGAATAGAGCCAGAAAGGATACAACTTGTCACACTTTAATGTCACACGACACAATGAAACCACTGTAGGTCAGGGCCACAGTGCAACACCATGAAATTAACAAAATTCATACCTTAGTTGTCTAATGTGGAAACAGAGAGCAAACTAATTTCAAGGGCCGGTACAGAGAGGAAAATTGCAAAAGATAATGTACCAATTGGATCAACAAAAAAATGGCAGTAACACCTTGAATGGGTAACAACATACCCAATCCAGTACACAAAAACAACTTGAAAGCCTTGAGCCAAGGGTGAAATACGAGTCACAATGCGGCATTATGTAGCAAGTGGCATCAGAGTCCATCGCCCAGAGAACATGGGATAAATGATTCAGGACTTGGCAAACCTAACATAACAAAACAGTGCCAGACACTGAGGATAACAGGACGGGTTGCCCACAAGCAGCCAGAAACCGAGGAGTGATGGTGGATTCCCAGGTTTCAATCCATGGAATAATTTTAGGCACTTTCCTAAAAATAGAACCAGATGACGGGCCACAGAGGGCTCCATCAGTCGGAAAAATGAGACCCTAGATGCATAGGAAGCACTGTCACCTCATTCATCATGAAGTTAGAGAAGGTGTTGGAGGGACTGCATCAGGGAACTTGCAAGCATCAGCATATGGAGGATGAGGCCATCGCAGCAGGTGTTTACTAAGAAAGGTACTGCGCACACTACTACAGTCGACTGCAGGAAGAAGACGGCCATGTGATGCACAAGGGCTGCTGGAGGAGTAATGAGCATGTGGTGGAGTGGCTGTATTCAGTTTTATGTGAGGAGCCGCTGAGGGCAGCTTTATACAAGACAAGGAAGAGGTCGTCCTCTTGGCGGTGTCCAACGTGGACTCGCAAGTTTTAAATTCCAGTGGGCTCTCATGTTTGCACCAATGCATGCATCATTGGGTTTTATTTCACACTAGCAAGAAGAGTGCTTTCAAGCACTGCACTTATGGCAGAACATGGAACTGGAGGCAGAAGAGGAACAGGAAACCACTAGTGCCTTCCCCTTACCCTTGTTCTTGCCCCTCTTACCTTTGGTGACCAGGGCAGTCCCAGAGTAAGGAAGGGTAGGGGCAGGGTGTGCTGCTGCAGAAGGGGTGGGAGTGGCAGCGGCAGTGCATACTACAACAGAGAAGACGGATGTGCCATGGAGATGTCAGCTGTGGAGAATTTTCCACCGCTGGGACGGGCTCTCTAAGGCAAAACTTTTCAGCACCCAGACACCAGGATGTGAGCCAGCCAGAACGGGCTTGGCGGCAAGGTGCTGGATATCAGCAGCCTTCACGTGGAAAAAACAATCAGCAAGCTGGAGGATGAGGCTATTAGTGATATTCAGAACAGCCAGAAGCCATCCCAGGCAGCATTCTCTGAGGCCACGGAGTAGACAGAGACATCTGCTCCAAAAGGCATCAACACTCTCATCACCACGCATGATGAGGGTACTGAATCAGAATTTTAGCTGGATCTGTGCAGCGTGTCCAATAACCATAGATTGGCAGAGAATGCGATACTAAAAATAAAATTCAGTGAAAATTGTGCCAAAAAAAGAAGGGGTTTGCACTATGAGTACCGAACGCTTTGGTGAGGTGTGGTGGTGCGGCATAAATGAGATCATGTACCATGCACGTGGACATGAAGGAAAGAGGTGAGAAGGGAAAAAGGGAGTTCAGGATCTATTATGAAACAATACTCCTAGATGCATTCACCTTGAGCCCAAGAACTGAAGTTCACCACCTAGGTGGGGAATTGGAGGCCATCAGCAAATGGAGACAGAAATGTGCCCAAGTCACCTTGAAGAAGAGGAGATGCATAAATGTAAGGAATGGGGGAGATGATCTGGTCTAGAGGATCGGAAAACTGAGTGGTATCAATGATGGGACGTTTTCAGCAGTGATTTACTGACTGTGCTGAATATGAGAGGGGAAAAACTCACTTATCTCCCTTTTAAACTCAGTGCCACAGTCGAGAGCTGAACAATGTTATGCTTGACCACAGACCTATGCAGAGCCAACAAGCTCAAGATCCACCTTGAGCAAGGTGATACTCTCATTCTTTTCATCCATGATATACTGAAGAAATTTCATGCCACATAAGGCAGAGAATATGACAAGGGAGTGAAAAGAATGAGCACAAGACCACTGAAACGTTCGCACAACATGGGCCAAAGAGAACGAGCAAAGTTCTGAGAAGAAAGGAGATGAGCAAGCTTGAGGCTGAGTACAGAGCTCAACCAAAAGCACAAAGTAATATTAAAATGGGCGTACCAGCTAGATGTAGGGATGAGGATTATTGTTTTTGTACTAAGGTTAGTGTGGGATGAGGCAGGATGAAAATGCAGCTGGTAAGGTGGTGGCAACTGCGGCAAAGATAGTGGACCAGATGCAAAGGAGTCGTGCTGCGATGTTGAAGAGGATGGTTATGATAGATGTGAAAGTGGACGCAAGCAACATGACTGTTGAAACTTTGAAAAAGGAGGCTGCAGCACAAGGGTGCTGAAATGTTGCACTGGTTCTGTGTTGAATGTGGCGGTAAGCCACAGTCAACACAGGACCTCTGTCTTAACCTCAGCATAATTGCTGAGGTAACGACAGAGGTGGCCACAGGGACAGGTGATAAGGCTACTGCAATGGAAGAGGTTGTTTCAAAAAGCTGACAGGAAATTTTGGTGACTGTGCTGCTGCACCCTTCAAATGACTGCCTTCTGCCTTATGAAAGAGGCAGGACAGGTGGCAGTGGAAGAGGAGGCTGCAAGCATGAAGTCGGGTTAACATCATGCAAAGGTGGTGGGTGCAGATATATCAGTGACATGAAGCAAGGAAAAAATTAAGAAAGAATGTTACAAAAAGGAGACAAATACCTACACATGCCAAGCATTGCAAAAGCATGCAGTCACAATACCCATGTACTAAAGATGCAGGTGAGGTGGTGTACGAGTCAGCACACATACCAATGAGGTGAATCCAGATCAGCAACTGGTGACTCACTAGCTGCAACCTAAATCAGCATGCGATGTTATTGTAAGAATTTTACACCGTGCTTTATTTCTCAGAATGCCACCACTTTCAAACTTTCTTTTTCTTGCGTATTTTCATACTTTTGGTACATCCTGCAGCCAGCTTACGGGGTCGGCTGCTAGGCTTCCTAGGATTCTGATGTGCTTTTGTAGATAGGCTGCTTCAGCTACCTCTGCTATAAAGCGTGTTCAGCTTAAGAGGGCCCAGCTGCAAGGATCATTTTCTGCTTCTAATTGGAGGTGCAGCCAGCTAGAAATCCATGTACTAGGCTGCTTGAGCTGCTTGTGCCGTAAAGTGCAGCCTGCAACATGGGGTCGGCTGCTAGGCTACCTAAGGTGTTTCTTGCTTTTGTTGTTTCTGCTACAGGGTGCGGACGGCTATGTGGGGCCGATTACTATGACTGCTTCACCTGCTCGTGTTGTAAAACATTCAGTCGGAAAGAGGGGCTGGCTCTAGGCTGCCTACGCTGCTTCTTTTGCAACGGGCAGCCTGCAAGATGGGCTGACTGCTTTGGCTTCTTCTTCTGCAAGGTGCATTCAGTTAAGAGGGGCCAGCTGTGATGGCTAATTCAGCTACTATTTGTGCTCAAGAGAGTACAGCAAGATGTTGCCGATAGGAGAGGCCAACTACTTTGTTGCTCTGACGAGTTGTGCTGCAATCTACAGTCAGCTAGATTTGGCTGGCTGCTAGGTTACCTAGGGTGATCTTGCTGCAAAAAGCAGCCGACTAGGGGTAGACTTATTTTGCTAATTGTGCTATGGAGTGAAGTTGGTCAACAGGGCCTGACTGCGATGGCTAATTTGGCTGCTTTTGCTGCTCAAGCTGCTTTGGCTACTGTAGTGATCCCGCTGTTTGGCTGAAATGGCTGCTGAATGACACGTCACTGGCCAAGGAGACTGGCTGCATTAGCCGCCCAAGATGCTTGAGTTGCTTAAATACTTTACCTAGTTTTGATGCTTGGATCCTTTTGCTACTTCTTCTGCTTCAAATGTTCAGCAATAAGATCCTATGGGGTTTGCTGATACAAAGTGTAGGCATTCAATGACAACCAACTGAGAAGTTTTTACTCTTAATAAGGAAAATGTGGCCGTCCTTTTTTTTGGATAATTACTCGGGTTCAGAGCCCAGGATTTTCTCAAACATGTAATCTAAATACTGAAAGGAGCACCTCCTGGTGACTCACTCTTGGAAAAATAGTCATCCGCAACAGCCCTGACCCGAGTCCCCACCAATACTTGACTTCAGTCACAAACGCATCCAGCTAATTCCAAGAAGCCTTGTGCTACTCGTTTTTCCCTTTCCGGTAGCTTTTATGGAGATTCTTCATTCCCTCCTAGTATACCCGAGACCAATTATATCCATCTTGGTTGCCTTTGATTCCATGGACCTCACCACTGCATCTTCACAATTCCATTCCTCTTTCACTCATCATCTACCATCCATTCTCTCGCCGTTCTCTCACAGTTCTTTACTCCGTCACTTTTCTCCTCCGCTCAGCTGTGTAACGCATCTTCTCCTGCATATCACATTCTCTCAGTGTGCCCATATCTACCCTGTTCTCCGGAATTCTACCTCATGTCTGCCAACTGCCTGCCTCCTTCTTCTGGAAAACTCCTTGCTCTCATATTTATTTCCTACTTCCTTCACTATTTTGCACATCCATCCGTACCACTGCTTCTGCATGATTTTTCCCACACTCATCATTTGCATCTTCTGAAAATTTCCACACAAGTCACCCATGTTGATTGTGTGCTTGAGGAGAGGATTTCCACACTCAGCCATTGCGGACACCTGCCGCATCTTGGCCAACATCCCTGGATGATGTGTGAGGCCCATCATCTTTGCCAGTTCTTTCATGAAGATGTCATGGATTTTACACCTGTCTAGCATGCTGTGTGGCTTGCTCTGACTCTTGAAACTAACAGCCAGAATCTCAAGAACAGCTTCAGGCTAATTTCTAAAAGTAACAGATTTCCCCTTCACTTTATAATAGCACTTGAGGCAGCACCTTAACTGAAAAACGCCTTTGATTGTTGTTGTTGTCACATGCGGTGAAAATTCTTGCACCAATAAGTTTTCTCCTCCTCACTTCTACCCTGTGCTTCCCTACTGCCACTTGCACTTGGCAGTCTCTCTTGTGATGACCCTCCTCATGACATTCCCAGCACTTGGTCCCTGCTTCCCGCCACCGTTTTTTAACCCTCCTTGGATTGTGTCCACCTCCACGAGCACAGCCTGCCCCAGGATCTGCACCTGTGGTTATGTTGCGCACTGTAGCTTACCGCATCAATGTGGTTAGCCCCTGACATCAGCTCCACAAAGGTGTGAAACCCAAGCATTACTACTTCATGTTGAACTTACAACTCCATGCCTTCATGATTGTATTCAGACATCTCCAAATCCAAGCTTTAATTCAACTTTTCCCACTAACCCCACAAATCATATCGCGTAATCGTGGACCAATCCACCTTCCATAATTGAATTGATTGTTTCCCACACTTCCACTGCTTTTGACAACGTTGAAATTGATAACGACCATACACGAAGCTGCATGACTCAGCAATGGCTGAAGCCATGACCCAACTCCTCGCCCGTCCGGAAACCGAGCAGCGTTCCACCTTCACAAATCTGACCACCACTGTAGTGCCATTCACCAAAACAACATAGACACATACTCTAACCCTTCAGAATTTTCTCCGATGGCAGCATGAAAAGTAGTAAAAAACACTAGTTCACTGTGAAGAGCCACTCCCTCGCACTGACTTTGCCACTGTAGAGCTCTGGCTCTTTTGGCTTGGGCCGCCTAAAGGTAAGTGCTATTGCCATTGCAAGAATCCCTAACAAACTGCTCCCTTGGCCAAAGTTCCTCCTAAACCTCCACCCGTAACTGCTGGATCCTTTGGCAAAGCTCATCAAGAGCGACCATGATTCCGCTTGTGAAAACAAATCCTAACCGTGGCAAATTCGTTTTTAAGATAGTGGAGCCTAATCTCCTTGGATTTGCAAAGAATGATTATTTTGACAATGTTCATACCTTACAAAATTGTGTTGCCTCCTTTATGTCTCCACGCAAATCCAGGCAAGCTTCCACTTATTCTGAATATGAACCAAGGGCTGGCTCAGCATGACAGTGTGTTAGTTATTGAGGAATCGCACCTCCTAGCGGCCAAATGTCGAGCCCTTGAAATGCACCACCCAAAACCCTGATTCCCTAGGTCTGTTAACCTTCTCCTGGTAGAAAGACCAATTTTATTGACCTAGATTCCCGCCATGCAACTCTCATGACTCTTTTAACACGAAGGTGCACAAAGGATGCTTCTAGAACGAGATGGAAATGCAAGGCAATAGCATGAAGAAAAGGAGATTTTAGGAAGGTATTGAATCCTTAGTTTCTACAGAACTAATTACAAAGGAATTTATAATTTTCAGGTTAAATTGGCCTGCCCAGCACATTCTCTAGGCTTTCTTAGGTGGAAGGAAGTTCATACTCCAGGTACTCATCTAAGGAGCTCCATTAGGCCCCACCAACTCCTTTTTTTATGCGGAATGGTGGCAAAACTACGTGGGTGATGTAGAACACTTCTCAAAATTTTCAACAAATAAGAAAACACCTCATTCCGTGGAGGAAAGGCTGCGTTATGGTTGTCTCAAGTCACCAGACATGATTAATTTTAACAACATCACCAGCAGAGGTCATAGCTGCCTGAAGTACCCGGCTTGTGAATGCGCCTTTAGCCACAATGTCAAAGCACCCATAGCTCTTCATTGACCTTCTCTTAGTAGAAATCTTTTCATCTATGGGCACCTGAGCTTTGGTGGGCAAGGAAGTGAGGTAATTGTGTTCTGAGTTAAACCACTGTGTCTCTTGTTTTCTGGATATACGTCATCTATGTTTGCACGGGTGCATCTCCTTCTTCCCTACATCAATTGACCCTGTTCATGGATCAAATCTGCACAGTCAATTGTACCAAGTACAATCAAAGTATGGAAGCATGCATTGGAGTTTAGCATGATGCTGTCACCACCAAATGAATAGGTGGCATCCATGACAACACTTTTCTTTGTTATTCTCTGTGAACCAACTTAAGATGTCCATTTTGATCTTCCATGATATACATATACACCAAGATGTTGACATATGCAGCAATATTTTTGTTCGCAATGGAAAATATCTGTCTTTCATGACTACTATGCAATTTGTATGTGTATTAGTGAGTTCAAACAGCATGGCAATCAAATATAAGTTCTCGTAGATTGTGCAGGACACCGCATTCTTGATATATTTATCACATATGCAGATTTAGTGATAACCGCTCAACAATTCAATACTGGTCAAAACATTGGCCTCCACATAGCTCGTAAAAACGTTTGTCAATGGAAGGAAGAGGGTGGAAGTTTTTCATGGATTTTTTGTTGAGTGCTTGGAATTCCATGCACATCTGCATCTTGCCTGTGGGTTTTTTTTTTTCATGAAGAAAACCGGCACGCACGGACTATGTGGATTATGTGGATGGACTTGAAAATCTCTGCTCAAGCATCTCGTCCAGCTATTGCTTCATATTCGGTCATGCATGATCAGTGCTCTTGTACAGGGAACACACGCACTACTCTCATCCACCAACCCCACGTTATTGATCCCCCCTTAAGGATAGGGGTCCAACATTCCGTTTGAGAAAAAAAAATCATTTACTGAGTATGATCAATTTATCTTTGTATGAACACCAAGCATACTGTGCTTATGAGTTATCCCCATGCATTGGATCCCCCCTTTGGGATGAAGTTCCAACATTCCGGATAAGATGAAATTACATACTAAGTGCATGAACAGTGTATTTTTACATGAGAAGCAATTGTGGTACTCTCATACACTATCCCTACACACTAGATCCCCCAAAGAGGGTTGGGGGTCTACCATATGAGAAAAATCCCACAATAAGTGCATACTCAATGAATTTTTTTCAAGAAGAATAAGCGCAATGTGTTCATACACCATCCCCATACATAGGGTGGAGATCCAATGTTCCATGTAAGGCAAGATCAAGCATTCAGAGTGTTATAAGCGGACTGTCCTCATATACTATCTCCACGTATTGAACATCCCGTAGGGGTGGGGATCAAATGTTCCATGTAAGACAAAGTTATGTTTTGTGTACTCAATTAGTGTTGTTTTTATGGACATTGAGTGCATGTCCCTCATACACTACCCCCTACACAAGATCCTCTTTAGGAGTGTGATGGATACGAGGGTTCTAGAAAGTAAAAAAAAAATAGGTTGCTCGATAAAAAAATGGTTTGGCATGACAGTTGCATAGAATATGTTTCACAGGTTCCAACGCACTTTACATGATTCAATTCGGAATCCATTTGAGTGAGATATGGATTTCCAAAGTTTGGAGATCATGGGTCGCGGTCAAGTGACAACCTAAGCACTTTCAGCTCAAAAGGCGGCGGAATAGTTGACCAGGACGGCTGAAAGCGGCCTTCAAGGAGAAAAGACGGATGTAGGAACTCCAAGATAATTCAAGGAAGGACCACTCCACGGTTATTGGCCGTGTTGGTCGTAAGATACATAATTCTCATGAATGACAACGTGTCTGCTGCTAGTCCGCTAGGCTAGGAGTGTGCTAAAGGGTCAACTTTGACAAAGTGTATCTCAGTTTCCCCTTGGCCAAATGAGGCATATAAGGACTTGTTAGAAAGTTGTGATCATGTAATTTCTCACTCAAGAGTCCATTCAGACATTCATGTTATTTGCAAACCTACATTCGCTTCTGTAATTTGTCTGTGAACCAACAACTCCCTCTCACAAACAGTTGGTCCAGCCTAGGCGGGTCTTAGTGAGCCTGATCACCTCCCTGAGGGCTGCCCCAGTTTCCATCAGTTGTATCAAAGGTAGAACAAGGAATTGCCTTAAGGCATTCCTTGCATCCTGTGTTCTGAGATAGTCGTTTGTGGGCTGAACGTTGCACTACCATGGCGACATCCGCTTCTGTGGTGGCCGGCGTCAACATCACCAAGTTCAAAGGCAAGAACTTCTTCAACTGGAGCAACAACATTAAGATGGTTCTGATGGAGAAGGGACTGTGGAGCCATGTGAGTGAGGAGGAACCAGCTAAGTCCTCTCTCTCACCTGGTGAGGCCCGTATCCACCGCAAGAAGCGTGACCGTGCCTCGCTACCATCTACATCTACCTTGCTGAACGGCAACAACTCCTTGTTCGTGGCATCCTCACGCCAAAGGAGCTTTGGAAGAAGCTTGAGTCTACATATGCATCCAATTCAATTCTCATGAACATGTAGCTGCATCATCTCTTTCACATTGTGAAGATGGATGAGTCCGGATCCATGATTGACTACATCAACATGGTGAAGTCTCTCTCTTACCAGCTTTCTTCAGTTGAGGACCCTTTCAAGGAGCGTGTGCTCATCCTAACCATTCTCTCTGGCCTTCCTAGCTACTATACTCCTCTAATTTTTGACCTGGACCAGCATGGGACAAGCTCTCCCTCAACAATGTGGAGAAGAGCCTGTTGTTTGAGGAGGATCGGCACAAGGGAGAGGAGGGCGGAAGCGGACTGGACGTCGCTCTCATCACCAACTCTGGTAATGGGGATGGTGCTACTCCAACAAGGGGCAATGGCTGAGGAGGGAAGAAGAAAGGTAATTGCCAGTACTGCAAGAACCCGGGCGCGAGAATGCTAGAAGAAGAAGGCGGACCTTGCCGCTGGAGTGGGAGAGGGAGAGCAGTCCAACACTTCTATAAATGCAGCAGATTGGAAGAGTGGATTTGTGACCTCCATCCTGGTCCTACACGTCTCCAACAAAATCACCTCATTTTGAATCATTGACTCGGGAGCCACGCGGAACATGACGTGTTGCCGAGAGTGGTTCGTTGTCTACACCACCATTGGACCTCATTGGGTGTACATGGGGGACAACCATATCCAAATGACGGTTTGGGAGGGTGAGATTGTATTTTGTGCTTCCGTTGAGGGTTAGCACGTGGAACATCGTGTGAAGGGGGTACTCAATGTTCCGGGGCTAACAGCTAACCTCCTCTCTGTCTCATCTCTCATCTCTGAAGGCATGCAGGTTCGCTTTGAGAATGGTGGCTGCACCATCTCTACCCGTGCAGGCCATGTGCTTGCAAAAGTGGACAACGAGGAAGGACTACACTGTCTCTATGTGGTGTCAGAGAACGAATCCAACTTAGCGTTGGTGGTTAGAGAGGGACAACATGACATCGGCTTGTGGTACCACAGGTCCGGTCACCTCGGCTTTGGTGCCATCATCTCCATGCGGCAGATGGTCCACGGCCTGGGGCTCAAGGTGGTGAAGCAGCCAGGTTTATCAGCTTCTGAGAGCTGCATTCAAAGGAAGCAAGCCCGCTCTCCTTTCACAAGGGAAAGGAATGGGGCGGCTCATCTTCTCTCACTTCATCACTCTGATTTGTGCAGTTCCATTCCATCACAGTCCTTGTCCGGCAAGATGTATTCTTTCACGTTTATTGATAAAAATTCAGAGAAGATGTGGGTGGCAATCCTGGTAGGAAAGGATGTGTGCTTTGATGCTTTCAAGGCATGGATTGCTGCTGCACAGACTGAGAGTGGCAGGCAGTTGAAGGTGCTTCGCACTAACGGTGGAGGAGAGTACCTCTCCAACGACTTCTGCACCTACCGTAAGCGATGTGGGATCAGGCACAAGGTCACCCCACCTGGAACACAGCAGCTGAACGGCGTGGCTGAATGCACAAAGTGCACTCT
>SZWC01006639.1:66230-80335 GCA_023375785.1 Penium margaritaceum
AACACGCTCCATGAGCGTGCGGTTCGTGTGTTCAGCCACACCGTTC
Source organism: Penium margaritaceum (assembly GCA_023375785.1). Classification (NCBI taxonomy): domain Eukaryota; kingdom Viridiplantae; phylum Streptophyta; class Zygnematophyceae; order Desmidiales; family Peniaceae; genus Penium; species Penium margaritaceum. The sequence continues at coordinate 66,277 of SZWC01006639.1, forward strand.
AGCTGCGGTGTTCTTGGTGGGGTGACCTCGTGCCTGATCCCGCGACGCTTGAGGAAGGTGCGAAAGTCATTGGAGAGGTACTCTCCTCCACCGTCGGTGCGAAGCACCTTCAACCGCCTGCCACTCTCATTCTGTGCAGCAGCAATCCACACCTTGAAAGCATCAAAGCACTCATCCTTGCCAGCCAGGAAGGACACCCACATCTTCCTCGACTTGTCACCAATGAACGTGACAAAGTACAACTTGCCGGACAAGGACTGTGATGGCATGGGACCGCACAAATCAGAGTGAACTAGGGAGAGAAGCTCAGCCGCCCCCTTTCCTTCCCCCGTGAAGGAAGCGTGGGCTTGCTTCCCTTCAATGCAGCTCTCACAAGCCGATGCACCAGGCTGCTTCACCCCCTTTAGCTCCAGGCCGCGGACCATCTGCTGCATGGAGATGATGGCGCCAAAGCCGAGGTGACCGAGCCGGCGGTGCCACAGGCCGATGTCATGGCTTCCCTCTCTCGCCGCCAACGCTAAGTCGGCTTCCTTCTCCGACGCCACGTTGAGGCGGTAAAGACCATCCTTCTTGTTTGCTTTTGCAAGAACACGGCCTGCACGGGCAGAGGTGGTGCAGCCACCATTCTCAAAGCAAACCTTCATGCCTTCAAAGATGAGAGATGGGAGAGAGAGAAGGTTAGCTGCCAGCCCCGGAACATGCAGCACCCCCTTCACACGACGTTCCACGTGCTTGCCCTCAACGGAAGCACAAAACAAAATCTCACCCTCCCCAACAGCCATTTGCACATGATTTTCCCCCATATACACCCGACGTGGCTGGATGGTGGTGTAGACGACGAACCACTCCCGGCGACACGTCATGTGCCGCGTAGCTCCCGAGTCGATGATCCAGAACAAGGAGGTGTTGTCGGAGACGTGCAGGACCCGGATGGTTGTCACGAATCTTGTCTCCCAATCTGCTGTGTTTGCGGAAGCGTTGGACTGTTTTCCCGCTCCCACTCCAGCCGCAAGGTCCGCCTTCTTCTTCCGGCATTCGCGCGCCCAATGGCCCAGCTTCCTGGAGTAGTGGCAGTTCCCGTTCTTCTTCCCTCCTCCGCCATTACCCCTGGTTGGTACAGCACCACCCCCATGACTAGAGTTGGAGATGAGAGCGACGTCCAGTCCGCTTCCGCCCTCCTCTCCCTTGCTCCGCTCCTCCTCAAATAGTAGGCTCTCCTCCACATCGTTGAGGGAGAGCTTGTCGCCACGCTGGTCCAGGGCAACAATGAGAGGAGTGTAGCTGTTATGAAGGCCAGAAAGGATTGTAAGCATGAGCACACGCTCCTTGACAGGATTCTCAATCGCAGCAAGCTGGTCAGAGAGGGACTTCACCATGTTGATATAGTCAATCATGGATCCGGACTCATCCATCTTCACGGTGTGAAAGCGACGACGCAGCTACATATTCATGAGGTTTGACTTGGAAGCATAAGTGGAATCAAGCCTTTTCCAAACCTCCTTTGGCGTGAGGATGTCACGGACAAGGAGTTGCTATCGTTCGGCGAGGTGGAGGTAGATGGTTGCGTGGGCGCGGTCACGCTTCTCGCGGTAAGTACGGGCCTCGCCAGGAGAGAGGGAGCTTTCTATTGGTTCCTTCTTCTTCTCATCCACCTGGCTCCAGAGACCCTTCTCCATCAGCACCATCTTCATATTTTTGCTCCGGTTGAAGAAGTTCTTGCCTTCGAACTTGGCGATGTTGACGCCGGATACCACAGAAGCGGATGTCGCCATGGAAATGCAACGTTCAGCCCCCAAAACAACTCTCTCACACAACAGGGTGCAAGGAATGCCTCGAGGATGAGACAAAGCCTTGTTCTAGCTCTGATACCACTGATGGAAACTGGGGTAGCCCTCAGGGAGGTGATCAGGCTCACTAAGAGCCGCCTAGGCAGGACCAACTGTTTGTGAGAGGGAGTTGCAGGTTGCAGAGACAGAAATTACGGAAGCGCTTCTAGGTTTTCAGAGAACACGAGTGTCTGAATCGACTCTTGAGTAAGAAATTTAATTGTCACAGATTTCTAACAAGTCCTTATATGCCTCATTTGGCCTAGGGAGCACTGAAATACTCTCTGTCAAAGTCTACCCTCTAGCACACTCTCCTAGCCTAGTGGGATGAGTGACAGTCACCTTGTCACACAAGAGAATTATGTTTCACACCACTTGGACGACAAACAATCATTATCTCCACCTTCCTTGAAGTCTCTTGGAGGTCCTCCAGCCACCTTTTCTCCTTGAAGGCCGCTCTCAGCCGTCCTGGCCAATAATCCTGCCGCCTTTTGAGCTCAAAGTGCTCAGGTCGTCACTTGAACCCGACCCATGATCTCCAAACTTTGGAAATCCATATCTCACTCAAAAGGACTCCGAATTGAGTTCCATAAAGTGCGTTGGAACCTGTGAAACATCCTCTATGCAAATGTTATGCCAGATGATTTTTATCGAGTAACCTATTTTTGTCACTTTCTGGCACTCTCATATCCATAGGGACGCAGGCCAACAATGACGCACCTAAAAGTCTTCGGGTGTGGTGCATTTGTACACGTACCGGCCGGCAGCCATAACAAGCTGGAAGCCAAGTCAGTGAAGGAAACCTCCCTTGGCTACGACACCATGGGTTACCGCCTCTACACCCTAGCTGAACGCAAGGTCATTCGCAGCCTTGACGTGGTCTTTTTTGGGGACGTGAAGGGCTGGAATTGGAGCCCTCTGTCTGCAGTTCCACTTGCTCTCACACTTGTACCAAAGGTGAGAGAAGAACCAGTAGTAGAAGAGGAAGGTGCAGAAGATGGCGGTGATAACGGCATCAACAAGGAAGTGGAGGGAGATGAGAAGGAGAAGGAGCCAACAGCAGAAGCTGGTGAGGAGGAGCAGCGGAACAATGCACAAAATCTGTCACGGAGGTCTTCATACCTCAACAAAGGTACAGAGGACAATGGGGAGCAGCTACAGTGGTCTGAGAGGCTTGCCAAGAAGCAGACGCAACAAGGGGAGCAGCTGAACCTGTGCACCGCTCCACCACCAACGGAGTCCTTCGACCTCGATCTCCTCTTCCTAACCGTCACTGATGGCCCAGCCACCTTCGCTGAAGCCATACGCAGTGCCGAGGTGGCAGATTGGTGTGCCGCAACAAACAAGGAGTATGGTGCACTCATGAAGAACGGCACCTAGACCCTTGTGGGAGCTCCACGTGGCAGCTGGGTGATCAGGTGTCGGTGGATCTTTAGGCGCAAGCGTGGTGCGGATGGTAAGGTGCTCAGGTACAAATCACAGCTGATCATAAAGGGATATGTGCAGACTGAGGGTGTGGACAACAATGAGACATTTGCACTTGTCGCAAAGTTCCCATCCATCCAAGCGATCCTCGCTCTTACTGCTGCTATGGACTGGGAGGTGCACCAAATGGATGTGACATGTGCATTTCTCAATGATGACCTCAAAGAGGATTTGTACATGGAGCAGCCTCAGGGATATGTGGTGGAAGGGAGGGAGGATTTGGTGTGCAAGCTTGTGAAGGCTCTCTACGGCCTGAAGCAATCACCGCGAGCACTGCACTACAAAATGGATGAGGAGCTGGTTGGCCTTGGTTTTGTGCGCAGTGAAGCTGGCCATGCGGCGCATGCAAGAAGCAAGCCAGGTTATCATCTTGCTCTATGTTGATGACCTGCTCATTGCATCTGACTCCAAGTCTCTTTTGGACGATGTGACACAGTCCCTTGCTACCAGGTTTGACATGAAAGACATGGGAGAGCTCAGTTACTACCTTGGCCTTCAGGTCAAGCGCGACCGGTACCAGCAGACTTTGGAGTTGTCAGAGAGCACGTATGTGAGCGACATTATCAAGGGCTTCAACATGGCAGGAGCGCACAAGGCCACAACACCACTGGAAGTGGGAGCGAAGCTGAGCATGACGCAAATTCCCCACGGCATGCAAGAGTGCAACTGCATGAAAGCAGTGCCGTACCAAGCAGGAGTTGGGAGCCTCATGTAAGCAACAGTCGGCACGCACCTTGACATCAACCAAGCAGTGGGAGTACTCAGCAAGTTTTTTGCAAATCCGGGCGTGCCGCATTGGAAGGCGGTCAAGTGCGTGCTGCGTTACCTGGATAGGAGCAGCAGCCTTTGCCTCACCTTCAATGGCAAAATAGCCCCATCCTCATCGGCTATAGCGACAAAGATTAGGGAGGTGAACTAGACACAAGGAGGTCGACCAGTGGGTTTGTGTTCGTGCTCGGGGGAGGTGCAATCAGTTGGAGGAGCAAGAAACAAGAGTGTGTCGCCCTCTCCTCCACCGAAGCAGAGTATATTGCCCTGCGGGAAGCAGCAAAGGAAGCATGTGGCTGCGTGAGCTGCTATCAAGCCTTGGACAGCAGTTGACCAGAGTGACCACCATCTACTGTGACAACATGCCGGCCATTGCTCTTACCAAGAACGCGGAGTTTCACGCCCATACCAAGCACATCGACCTGCTGTACCACTTCATCCATGAGCTTGTGGCAAAGCAGGTGGTGAAGATCTAGTTCTTCCCTTCAAGCATGATATTGGGAGACTTCCTGACTGAGCCACTGGCAGTGCACCACTTTGAGAAGCTGAGGGTTTCCCCTCAGGCGGAATTGTGTGATTTTTATTCTCAAAAAGTGGGAGAATGATGGATATGAGGGTGCCAATAAGTGAAAAAAAAGGGTACTCGATAAAAATTATATGGCATGATATTTTCATGTTGCATTGTTTCACATGTTTCAACACACTTTACATAACTGAATTCGGAGTCCGTTTGAGTGCTATATGGATTTCCAAAATTTGGAGATCATGGGTTGGGTTTAAGTGACTACCTGAGCAATTTCAGCTCAAAAGGCGGCAGGATTATTGACCAGGATGTCTGAGGGCGGCCTTCAAGGAGAAAATACAGCTGTAGGACCTCCAAAAGACTTCAAGGAAGGACCAATCCATGATTGTTGGTCATGCAGGTCATGAGAGACATAATTCTCATGCATGAGAAAGTGACTGCCGCTCATCCTGCTAGGCAAGGAGTGTGCCAGAGGGTCAACTTTGACAGAGTGTATCTCAGTGCTTCCTTCGCCAAATGAGGCATATAAGGGCTTTTTAAAGAGCTGTGATCATGTTATTTCACACTCAAGAGTCCATTTGTGTTGTCTGCAAACCTATGTTCACTTCTGTAATTTATGTCTGTGCAACCAGCAACTCCCTCTCACAAACAATTGGTTCTGCCTAGGCGGCTCTTAGTGAGCCTGATCACCTACCTGAGGGCTGCCACAGTTTCCATCAGGGTGGGAGCAAGAAATTTCTTTAAAGATGAATTCACACACTTAGTATATGATCAGTGTATTTTTACACAGGGAATGAGCGCATTGCCCTCATCCAACACACTAGGACCTCCAATATAGGTGGGAAACCAACATTCTATATGAGACAAAGTCACAAACCGATTTAATGTAGTTTTTTATGGGGAATGAGCGCATTGTCCTCATACACTACTTGCTGGAACTTATCCCCTTCCATAGGGGGCGAGTGCCTGAAATTCCATACAAGACAAAATCATGCACTGTGTGCATAATCGGTGTATATTTGTTTGGGGAACAATCACATTACCCTCATAAACTACTCCCATGTCTCTGCTTTCTCGCTCCTCCGCAGTGCTTGCGGCTTCATCCTGCTGCATTAGTAGCGTCAGCTATGGCCAACCGCGGCCGGTTGCCGTGCAGACTATGGTAGCACACTCGCTGTTCGCTACCTCGTCGGCCCTGCGCAGTGATGTCCTATCCTCACGACCTATTGCGTCATCTTTCTCCTCGGTCCTGTCAGGCACTTACCTCAGCCCACTACCTGCACCCTCCAGCATCTCACCTGCTCCAGCTTGGGGTCCTGTAACAGTGCGGGCTGGAGGCATGTCCCTCGGCTGCACCAAGCGCCATGCCTCACGCAAGAAGCGTGCTCAGGTCTCTGGCTTCCGAGTGTGCATGTCCACCACGGACGGTCAGAATGTGCTCAAGCACCGCTGGGCCAAGGGCCGGAAGGTGCTCGTTCTGCAAAGCAGCTCACCTAGTGGCAAAAGAGCCTAAGAAATTGTGAGAGATCTTTCATATGAGACCATTTTTTGAATAATAATAATAATTTACTACTCCCATGCACAAGACCCCCATAGATTTTCAGGACCAAATTTTTGTCTACGGTAAAATCATTCATTAAGTATGTGATCAATGTAGTTTGGTCTGGTAAAAAAGCGCATTTCCCTCATGTACTACCTCCCTGAAATGGATCCCTCCATAGGGGTGGAGATCCGATGTTTTTATGAAACAAAAAACACATTGGATGCGTAATTGGTGTATTCTCTTCATGGATATGAGAACAGTTCCCACATACACTAACCCGTTGCATTTGACCCCCAAGAGGGGTGGATTATTAATGTTTATTATAATAGAGGAATCACACAATGATTATGGTGCTTTTCTACATGGAATGAGTACATTGCCCTTACAAAATAACCCCACACACTAGACTCTCAAGGGGTGTTATTTGAATATTCAAAACAAGACAAAATCATGTAACAAGTATTCAATCAGTATGTGTTTATAGAGAGAAGAGCGTATTGCCCTCATGTACTACACCCAAGCACACAACTCCCAACAAGAAGGGAAATCTCACATCCCATATAAGTTAAAAATACACACTGAGTGCATGATCAGTGTACCTCATGCACTGAGTAAATTATCTTTGTATTTCTGTATGGAAAACAAGAACGATATCCTTATACACTACTCCCGCATACTAGAACCTCCCTTTGGGGTGGGTTCCAATGTTCCATATAGAACAAAATCATACACTAGAGGGAAACACTGAAAAACCAGTGTATAAAGAGCCATCAATAAACCATACCTTGTGAAACTACCCCAATAAGAATTCAGACCAGCCAAAGAGGGCTTGGAAGATGGACAACCAAGAGTTTGTGATACGAGATTCCGTCAATTTGACTGATCCAGGGGTTATCATAATTGACTCCAAATCAAGTCGCCACACGGTATACAGTCTAACAATATTTGTCATATATGGCTCCTTCCAGTGTCGCATGACGGTGGCCAAAACAACAACCAGGCTTGGTAGTCGGCAAAGGGAATAGTTGCATTGAGTTGGTGATGTATAGGAAGTCCTTTGCAGCCTCCATTAAATACGTGCATCACATACCTAACTTTGGGGCAGAACAGCTTCCGTTGAGCTGCCTTACCAACAAAAGGCTCAAGGTGCTCTTCACAAAGAAGAAATATATCCTTTCATGTGAGGTGGCAAGGTGGTTTTGTGTGGGAAGAGAGAGGAGAGATTTTACCTCCCCGTGCAAAGACCATCTACAATTGGATGGGATCCAACGCCACTCAGCTTGCAAGGAAGGACATTGGCAACCTAGATGCATGGCATAGGAACTTGTGCCACATCTCTCCTTCAGGGCGTGCATCAGCAAAGTTGGTGATCATACACACTGACGTGTATGGGTTGTTCAAGGCACCCATTAGGGGGGTTTGCTACTTTCTCACCTTCCTGTCAAGACCGTTGGTTGGAACTATCTTTGATGGTGGACATTAGTGGGTCAAGGCCGGTGGCCTGCCTCCCACATATGCCAAGGAATAGAGTTCCTTGGGAACCTACCCTGATGTGACATATGTTACTCAGAATGGAGGGTGTTCAATTCCCTGAAATCCCCCATTGTGAGATGCAGGCAAGGGTTAAGGACCACCACACAGTTCCCGACATGATCCTTATCTCATCAGATGTGGGAGATTTGGTGAAACTGAAATGGCCGCCGGGGTATCGATTCAAAATGACCAACGTGGATGAGCTCAAATACTACCTTGGAGTCACCATTGAGAGGGACAGCAGGGCCCATATGGTGGAGATGCGGCAAGAAAAATATGTGCAAGTGGTGCTCCGCCGCTACAAAATGGAATCGTGTAAATCCATTCGCACACCCACGAGCACCAAATGTAACCTGAGCTTGAGGAGGAGGACAAGGCAGGTATGCTGTACCAGCCCGTAGTGGGAAGCATCATGAGTTAGTACCTTTTTGCAACATTGTCATTATGTGTTTTCCAAGATTTCAAAACTTATGTTATCAGATGCCACCACATGTTCATGCCCACGTACAGATTAACAGGGTCATTTTAAGAACCCATGGCTTAGCTGGAGAAACTCAATCAAACTCCAAAAAGTTCATGCAACTCGTATTCTAGGTCGATCTTAGGTTATGGAGGCACTAGAGACCTAAGACGTTGTTGTTAATCTACAAAAGATGCATCATGGGTCATCTGTCAAGTGCAATTATTATCAAAGTGTGCTTTCAAGCACAAGTTGATGATTCAGCCTACATAATGTTTGTGTCATCCATATTCCCCTCGTTTCACCATAGACTGTCACTCACATTCCTGATCAAAATCAAGTTAGATTTTGGGTATGTTAACCAATACACATATCTCCACTTCCATTGATCTCACAATATCACTTCCATCAAAAGTTTTTTTGATAAGACAGAACATCTTTTGGGGCCGAATCCATGGAAATTAAACTGAACACATAAAAATCACATTATTGGAATGGATAGTTCTTCGTCACGACCTCGTCATGAAGTTTTTCATGCTTGGAAGTACTAGGGTTCCATTCAAGGAACCTTCTTATGGATGATCCTTATTCAAGATCATGGCAAATACATCTTACCACTTACTCTTTTGCAACAACGTTATGTGGAAATATCTTGGGGAACGTTTGCAAAGTTACATAAGATCCTTATTCTCAATTTCCGGATTTATTGAGTTCATTTGGTACGTCCACGACCAATGTAATGTGACAGATAAAGTGGATTAAACTCTTGGATGGATATTCCGAACTGTTTTACTTCAGGGTGTTTTGAGCTATACTTAATTCCGTCTAACTTTACAAAGTCCAAGGTGACCCCTCTCAGGCCACGTGGCTCTTCCACTAGGCTATGTGACACTTGTCACACTACAACGAAGTATCTTAGCTGAGGATTCTTGGAATTCATATAGAAAAATGCCACACGGTTTTTCTAGGGTACCACCTTTGTTGGAGTCACTTGAAAAAAAATCCCAAAGGATCTTGTAGTAGTGAAATTATACTGTATATACATTCTTCAATGTAAACTATGACCTTTCAAGTAGTGTTTCATGGTGGGAATGCATCAGTCTAATGCAAGATTCATTGGTGGATGCAAACATACCAAAATCAAAGCATACCATGCTTTATCAAGACAATTGAGGGTGCCCAAGTATCTTTTGTCCGCAATGTTTGTCAGAGATCATTGATATTCCCATGGAACCCATTATGGGCCATTTTAATGCCAAGAAGGGTACTATCGGTGCCAGGCCATGCTTTCTTCATGTTGAAAACTTCTCAACTTTGGAAAACAAAAATATAACACCCAAATGTAGTGTCTCTTTCATTTATAGCTGTGATATTCCTCTCAGTCACGATTGACACGGTCGAGGAGTCTACCTTGGCCCATCATCTGAAAAACACTCACTGTTTTTTCTTCGTTGTTCTTATAGCAATAGATAACTCATTCCATGGCCAGTCAGGCCATCAATGTGGAGAGGTCAGTCTACGGTTAGCACACAATTATAGATTTATGTATCTTCTCCATAGCAGTAAGAACTTGACACAATCCATAGACCGTGTTAAGATACAAACTATGTTGCATTTGGATTATGGATTTCTATGAGATAAGGACCTTGGAAACTTGAGAGTGGAAATGGAAATCCCCCGTGTTCCATTGAAATGAGGCTTTGCACGATAGGTGGAGGAATTTGTCACACTGACAAAGATTCAAGCACTCTCTTCCTTCACTATCCATGACATAATCACTTATCAAGTGAATATGGAATGAACATGTTGCTTTTGAATCTCCTTTGTGATCCATATGAAGCCTGTCAGGTGATATGATGATGAGTGTCCCTTGTTCCTTTTTACCATCATTATGCGATAGTTCAATTTGTTGGAGGAACTAGAAATTTGTTTTTCCTCTTGATATCGGCATGCATCTTCCCTCAGGAGACCGTTTGTAATAGTACCACGTTAACGTCCTTTTGCCTATTCAATGTAGATCAATTTTCAGAATCATTCTCTATTTTTCTTTTTGTACCAGTTGGGCAACAAGTTTTATTTTGTCACTTAATGAGAATTCTTTCCAGGTATCTTTTCCACTGATCACATTTGTGTTCATAATCATATGATTTCTACAACAAGTTATAATCAATTGTAACTTCATGATTCCATTGGGCATGACGATTGTGACAATCGTTTGAATAGGTATGAACCTCATACAAAATGAGACGACGTACCACCACATCTCAAAGGCATATTGTGTCCCTTCATTGAAGAGTTCTTTCATGAAAGCACTAGGCACTGTGACTTGTGGTGACTAAACAAACCCTGTATTTGCACCATGCCTCCTCGTGTACGTGTGGCAAGATTTGGCACCCCCTCTCCCCCCTCTAAATCTGTTTTTTCCATTGACAGTGAGGATACGAAGTTCCATCATTTCCTCTTCCACCCTCAGGCACCGTCAGTGCCATTAGGTCAGAGAAAAGAGGGATTTCCCCCTCATTCAACCCTTTTCACCATTGAAGTTTAGGGATGAGGGGAAAATGAGTCTTGTGTCTCTCAACCTTTGGCATTTTCACTGCCATGGAATAGGGGGCAACAGAATTCCATCCCTCTCCTCCAACTTTGATGCCACGAGCACCATGGGATATGGAGGAGAGGGAGCCTCATCACTCCGTTCCATCCTTAAAGTTATTGTTGCTACGGGTTGAGGGGAGTAGTTGTCCCATATCTCCCCTGTACCTTTGATACCCTCAGTGCCAATGAAAGGGGGAGGACAGGGATTTCTAACCCTCTCTACCTTTGGCACCATCAGTGTCATGGGAGAGGGGAGAAAGAGTACATTACCCCTGTGCTGCACCTCTAGCATGATAAAGGGGGAAGAGGGAATCCCATCCCTCTCCTCTCTCTTTGGCACTGTCGGTGCCATGGGATAGAGAAAACACCCCCTTCCTACTTTTGATGTCCCTATCAAGTGTGAGGGGAGGGTAGAAGCCCACTCATCATCCTTTGAGCCTTTGGTCTTCCAAACAACAAGGGACATGGGGTAAAAAACCTGTTTTCCTCAGATGTCTTACTCTCCCTCCGTTTTGAAAGAGTGGGAAAAAACGCTTTCCACTTGCATTCTGATGGCCTCCACACAGTTTGGAGACTCACTTAAATCTACTGTACATTCTTCCTCTCTTTAAGGACTGAACAAATGTGATGTTGGTGGTTTTCCAAGATCTTGAGGGCCATTGGCTCCAAGATTTGTGGATTGAGCTCTCTGTCGAGATCTTGAAATTCAGTGGTGGTTGTTTTGTGTGTATCAACATGACCATTTTTTTCTTGTCCATAATTGCCTTATCAATACAAGGAATCACTCCGTTAAGGCATTCTATCTCATCAAGTCTTCTGCAAGAGGCCTTTACCTCATGCGTCACCTATGTGCTGACTGGCCAAGAGATTGTAATTTTTTCCCCCTTGTTGTAGTAACCAAATCAACAAGAAAGCTAAATTTCAGGATCATCAGATGGGCAAGTAGTCATTAAATTCAGCTTATTTGTGGAATTCTAGCTTTAATGCAAGTGGAATGGCTGGTGGCTCTTTGGCAACTATCTGTGGAACTATGAAACGGGCCCACGTTCCTGTTGCATCAGCGTACCTTTTTCCCATCCTCCTTTTACATCCAATTCTTTAGAGTTGCTGTTGTTGGGGCTCCAACTCCTTCTGTTGCTTGGACCCCCTCGTGACGCTACTTGTGTCTGTGACATGTTCCCTTTCTCGGGGACCTTGGACACGCAAGCTTGCACAATAACTCCTTTTTCAGCTCTAAATCTGCCGGGTCTTTGGAATCAATGTTTAAATACTAAATTGATTCTACCAGCTCTAGTTCTCCTAGCTCTTTGATCCCAAATTGGTCACTCCCTCATTTTTTAGCCTCTCGGATGCTACGCTTGTCTACACCCTCTTGTTTCTCCCTTTCAAGAAGAAAAATCCACTCCCTTTCTACCTCCAATCTAGTCCAATGACTTTACTCGACAAACCTGAAATTGTGAATTTTCACGATCTTCTGCATCCACAGGTCCTAGAGGCAATATGCCTTGCTACCAAATTCATATCCAACAAAGATGCACCGGAAAATATGCTCATCCAATGTGTCAGCAAATACGTTGGTCCAATGTGTCCTGCCACCCCTTCTCCCGTGCCTACACACCAACATGTGCAACAAAAATATGCAGAGGTGAGCTAATACTGGCTTCGTCTAGCTCTACACTTCTAGTTATGTCTTCCAAATCTTGGAATTCCGCATGTGGTAGTGGCTTTTATGGTGTCAGTTTCACGATGTGTATCATTTTCCGCACCCCCTTGGAGAAATCGTTTTGTGCAAAGTTGGCATCACTCAGTGTGAACCTTAACAATAGCACAAGTTCCCTCTTGATGTCACCATGCTTTTGTGGATAACTTGGCATGATTTTTCATGACTCAATCACCTTGATATTCGTCCATTTCTAGGAGTCTTCATATTTGCCGCCATTACCTCTTCATAACGCCTTCACCTTCAACCCTCTTTGTCACTCCGATGCTACCATAAACTCATGCGTACATGAGAGAAAGTTACTCTTCAAATAAAAAGGGTATATTGTTAAAGTAGCAAACATTATTAGCACACCTAGATTAGTCTTACTTTTCTGTGGTGTATTGTAGCCTACTTTGCATGCTCCTTCCTCGTGCAATGTAGGATAGGACGTCTGCGTGTTTCTGAGGTTGCATTCGCTGTTTTGCTCTAGGGAGTCATGTGCACTGTGTGTGGTTCGCCACGCTGTGTGGCAAACCAAGTGAGCTGAGCCACGCAATCCGATAGGGGTCAGCGAGGCTCGCTCGTTCTGATCATTCTTTTCCAAAAAACATTCAACTCTTGCCTCGATCCCCGCTCCAGACTAAGTCTCTCGCCTTGATCCCCCCTCACAGCTCCCGAGAGCCCTCCCCCTCACAGCTCTTGAGAGCTCCCTCACCCTCACACAGCCGAGAGCCGAAGTTGGCCCTGCGGCTAACTCTCGGAGTCTTCCCTCACAGGAACCGAGAGCCACCCGGCTCACGGTTGCGACTAACTCCCACCACCTCTCTCCTCCTCTCTCCTCCATCCTCTCTCCTCCGGCCTCACCCTCCTCCTGTCCTGTTCAACATGGCATCAAGCCACTGAACGGACCTGAGGCCTCCGCTCCTCCCGCTTCCGCCTCCGTTGTCTGCTTCCGCTTCCGCTGTGGCCTTTCCCGCCGTTGGCCGTTGTCGCATCTGTTCCAACCGCCACCACCGCTCCCGCCGCTACCGCCCGGTTCCGTAGCCGTCGCCACGGGCGCCGTTTGTCCTCGTGGGAGCTCTCCGTCGTCTGGGTGGTTTTGGCCCGTCCTGTTCGTCCACCTCCTCTCCCCTCCAGGTCTGCCCCTTTTGGGGCCTCCTCGTCGTTCCTCCCCCCCCAGCTCCGCCCGTTCTTGCTTCGCTCTGCACCATCCCGTCCTTTTTTTATCAGCTCCGTCCTTTTTCTCTCCCTCTTCGCTAACGCCTTGTTGTCCCTTGGTGTTTTGCAGGTTTGTTCCCCCTCCCTCCTTCTCTGGCCCTGGCTCGGTCGCAGCTGGTCTCCCGCCCTGCTCCGCCGTCTATGATGCTGGCCCTCCTCTCGGCTCCTGGCTTTAAGCCCCATTCCTCCGGCCTTCGGCTCGGCCATGGGCCCCCGGCTCCTGTGTCCTTGACTCCGGGGTTTAGGCCCTAGGCTCTAGGCACTAGGCTCTGGCTCTAGGATCTAGGTTCTAGGCTCTGGTGTCTAGGCCCTTGTCTCTAGGCTCTTAGGCTCCGGACTCTGGCCTCTGGACTCTGAAATTTGGGCCCCCGGCCCCTCTTGCTGCATGTGGCCTCTAGCCAGCCCC